>JAUMTS010564370.1:0-13028 GCA_032273385.1 Ophiopholis aculeata | reverse complement strand
GTAAACGTGAAAGAATTCCAACACTACTTTGTACATGGACATTTTTAAAATTACAACTTTTCCCAAGTCACTTTGAGTCATTCAAATGTCAATAACTTGGCCATTTCGGCCTCTTTTGCCTTAAATAAGGTATCAAATTATAAAGCTAAGATTCCAGCGCATCTACCTACGAATATGAAATTTCGTTAACATTGATAACTTTTGAGTTAGAGCATGTTGTTCCAAGGGGGTGATACTTATTTGAGTGCCTTTAGATAATTGCTAAATGAATTATTCAGGTTCGTAACACGAGCAAATAATGGATTTGAGTTATCTGTGGATTTGTTTAATTTATGTTAAAGGTTGGTGTAAACTCATTATTTTAGAGCACGGCTATTAGATAGACACAAGAATAAATTATCTGTTTTCTACGGAAGCACTGAAGATTTATGACGAGTTGGCCAGATGATGAGATACATGACAACATAATTGGTGCCAAACCAATTATTTTTAGAAAAAGGGTTCCCCTACAATTCTGCAACCATTAATCTATAAAACCATATGAAAGTATACATTTTTAGAACGGGATTGACGAGCCAGACATACCGATGACGTCCGGTTTGGGTGTTAAAGTGCAGTTTTGAAGAACATTTTCAAAAAATATGATTTTGACCCAAACATTTCTGGAAAACGTAACTAAAATTGCTTTTTTTGATTGAGTATTGTTTGCATTTTTTTTCTTCACTTTTTAGAAACTAGATCTGATTGTCTAAAAACGGTATTCTCAACTTTTTGAATATCGCAATATTTTTCATATTGTATTTGGATCGTCAATCTCATTCTAATAATGTATACTTTTATCCTGGGGGTGGGCACTCACATTGGAAAGTGATATAGGTATGTGCCCCGTTTGAGACCCACCTTTTCAGGCCGTTTTTTCGTTCGGAGACCCTCCATTTCAAGCCCTTCTTCAACTCCGGAGACCTCACTTTTTATTTCGGACATGTTTTGGGTATTTTTCCTCAAAAGTTGCTCCAAATCAGCTAAAAATGTATATTTTGTGCAATTCTCAGCCAAAATAATCGGGGAAAACAAGACAAATCAGGTTAAATGGTAGTTCCAAAGACCCAACATTTGGGGATTATCAGTTCCGGAGACCCTGCTTTTCAGGCCTTAGCAAATTTTTGAAATCAGCGGGGCACATACCTACCAAAAAAACACACCTTGAGTGCCCCGGGACTTTTTTATGGTTTAGATCAACGGTTGCAGAGTTATAGCTGAAAACTTTTTCCAAAAATACTGGGCTTACACAAAACTTAACATGAAATGATGTGACAATATGTAGCAGAAGCATAATAATTATGATGATAATAACTATGATGACGCTTTCCTTCTGTATTTTTCAGCGGTCATCAGAGTTTCTACTATTGACTTCGGGGTAGTGACGTTACAGGCTGCGATCACTGGTGTATTTGTGGCCGTAGACGGCAGAGGCAAAGTACACACTAGGGTGAGTAGATTTCTTTAAAAATTATCGAAAATTATGTTTTTCTCCACAAATGACAGCATAATTTTGAGTTCACGACTCAATTTTGAGATGTCGAGATTATTTTAAGATGATGAGATAAATGACAAGAACATTATTGACAAAACAAATTTGAGTTGATGCGGTAAGTGATGAGACAAATGACAACATATAAGTTATCTCATCATCTCACCAACTTGTCTTGTCCCTTCTGGGCTTCCGTTTTGTTTGCAACTAAATTAAAAGCATGCATGAAGCCTGAGAATAGGCGATTTAATTTCTGAAGAATGTCAACATGTAAATATGTTTAGAAAGTGACCAAGTCAATTTTTTAGTCTGAATGATCTACAATTTGCAATCAATAAACAAAATGTATGTATTCTTCATTTATTCTGCAGAATACTTTCAACGAGGAATGTTTATTCCACGAGGTGATAAGCCAGAGTCATGATTACATCGGCTACCGTTCTTTCCATTACGCCAAACGTAAATACCACCTCGCCCTTAGCAGACGTGGCAAAATACGTCCAGGAAGCAAAATTCTAGCGGATCAAAATTGCGCCAAATTTTTGCATCTAAATCCACGGGATAACGCTGGGCAAACTTCGCAGCCAAACCAAGAGCAGCTTGATGAGGATCAGATCAGGAAGATTTTGGTGTCGCATGCACAATTCCAAGAAACGAGCAGAAAAGTAGGCTTAACAAAAATTCAAAAACAGGCAGCAAGACTGGAAGCTCAAAAACAGAAGAAATTGATAGAACCAGAAGTGGTTGCAACAACGGCACCTATTGAAAAGAAGAGTAGGAGGAAGAAAAAGAAAGAAGGAGATGGTGTAAATGATAAAGCAAAACAGAAGGATGTTAAGAAAGATTCCAAAGACAAAGCATCCGGTAAGGGAGCTGGTAATGAGCAAGTGGCAAAGAAACAACAGACAGAAGTCAAAACTCAACAGAAAGCAAAAACACAACAAGAAAGCAAACAAAAGACAGCAAAGCCACAGGGGAAAGATCAGAAGCAAGAGAATATAGATCAGGCGACAAAGGTAAAAGGAAAGGATCAGAAACAGGATAGTAAAGATAAAACAGCAAAGACATCTGCACAACCAACTGACAAAGGTCAGGCAAACTTGAAGAAAGAACAGAAACAAGAGAAAGGCAAGCAAGGAGATGTTGCAACCAAAACAGCAACAACAACTGATGGTGCAATGGCAGAAGCGCCCAAAACGAACCAACAAGGAAAAGATCAAAAGGCAGACGAACCTCCTGGTGAAGAAACGAAAGGGACTTCAAAGAAAAAAGACGGGAAAGGCAGTGAAGGAATCACAACACAAGATTCTCAAAAGCCGACTGAAGATAAGGGGGAGGCAGCTGAAAAGGAAACAGAAAAGCCACAAGAGAAGAAGAAGCAAGAGAAGAAGCAGGATAAGAAGCCAGACAGCAGTGATGAAACTCCGAAACCCGGGGAAGCTTCAACGATTTCCGCTCAACCGAAACCAGATACAAAACAAGGGGAAATTGTTCCTGTTCAAGCAGAGCAGCAACATACAGAACAGACTCCAAGTGCAGTCGAAAATAAGGCAAAAGACCGAGCTTCGAAGCCAACAGAAGAAAGCAAAAATCAGAAGGGGAAAAAGCAAGCCAAACCTGATAATAAACCTGAAGAAAAAGCTCAGGCACCTGTTGCAACCGCACAACAAACTACAGCACCAGCTGAAACTGAAAAGGCCGAGGCCGGCGGAGCTACGTCTGAGGATAAATCAAAATCAAATACTAAGGAAAAGCCCGAACAAAAGGAAGATCAACCAGACGTCAAGAAGAAAACAGCAAAGAAAAGAAGCTCTGATGACAAAGGAGATAATCTACCTAAATCAGAAGCAGAAACGCAACAACAAGGCGGTGGTGGTGACAAGAAAGACAGTAAACAAGCCAAGAAATCAGGAAAAGGTGGTACTGATGGTCAAACGCCGAAAAAGCAGAAAAAAGCCCAAGAAAAGCCAGATGACCTAGGGTCTGCAAAGAAACCTAAACAAGAATCCAAAGGAAAGAAGCAAGAACAAGTCGACATGAAAGACAAGGAAACAAAAAATAGAGAAAATACAACAACCGCTGGTGCAGAACCACAACAATCGCCCCAAAAAGCCACTAAAGTTGCCGAAACGTTGGCCCCTGCATCTTCTGCAAAACCGCAACAGTCACCCAAAAAATCAACTAAAGCTTCAGAAACGAAAGCCCCTGAATCTTCTGCAAAACCGCAACAATCACCCAAAAAGGCAACTAAAGCTCCAGAAACGTTGGGCCCTGCATCTTCTGCAAAAGCAAAACCGCAACAGTCACCCAAAAAATCAACTAAAGCTCCAGAAACGATAGCCCCTGAATCTTCTGCGAAACCGCAGCAATCACCCAAAAAGGCAACTAAAGCTGCCGAAACATTGGCCCCTGCATCTTCTGCAAAACCGCAACAATCACCCAAAAAGGCAACTAAAGCTGCCGAAACATTGGCCCCTGAATCTTCTGCAAAACAGCCAAAATCACCCAAAAAGGCAACTAAAGCTCAAGAAAAACCAGTCTCTGTCAGAGGCATGGATAAGAAAGAAAATAAGCAGACTACACCTGACACGTCAAATACAAACAAGGAAACCAAACCAGAACAAGAATCAAAGAAAAGCAAAAAGAAGAAAAAGCAGAAGGGAAACAATGTAGAGAAGTCTCAACCTGAACAAGCGACATCGGCGGATAAGTCACCGCCAGCATCCGCTGAAGTTGTCAAAGAAGAAAAGAGCACTGCCAAACAGGCGGAGACAGCGCAATCACAGCTGAGACAGGGAGACGAGGTGAATAACAACCAAGGAGCTGAAGAGAGTACCCTTTCATCATCTACACAGGCAGCACAGACAAGCACTGTAACAGAACAGGAAGAATCACAACCCTTGTTATCTAAGTCGGCTGATTTTGAGCAATCTTCCGTTCCACCTGGCTTTAAATCAGGACTGAGTGTGCAGACACAGTCAGCTACTTCCATGGTGCCTTCAGAAAAATCTTATCAAGATAACATTCCGTCAGCTAATCAAACTTGGTCAGATATTGTTCAGCATCAATCGCCTCCACAGACTGAGCAACAAAAGCAATCCGTTCCTCCTGTAGAGCAACCACTACCACAGCAACCGATTCCAGACCAGCAGCAAACAGTCGCAAGCAGTCCAGATGAAACACCACCCGTAGATATTCCTGTACAAGCAGCCACTGATAGTGTGCAACTATCAGGTCAGAGTACCTCTAATCCAGAACCAATTGCATCAGAACAGGCACAACCACGATCTTGGTCTGACATCGTTCAGAAATCTCCTCCAGCCGTCAATGGTGGAGAACTACCTGGACAACAAGCAGTGGTTGGCCAGAATGTTGGTGGCAATGAAGGGATACAGAGTTGTCAAGAGATATTGGCACAAACAGGGCAATCTTCAGCACAAACTGCTGTACCACAGGTGCCACAACAGGAACCATCACAAGTAATCCAATCTGGAATTCAAATTGATGGATTTAACCAAAATGATCAAGTACCTGCTCCACATGATCAAAATCAAGTCGCAATTCCTAGCCAATCGCCAGAGCAGCAAAGTTTGGCGCAGCACGATTCGCAAGAGAAGGTCCCATCATGGTCTGATATTGTCCAGCAAGTACCACCACCACCAGCAACAGATGAAGCAGATCCTGCAGCCGCAACATCAATAGAGCCAGTAGATAAAGGAAGTCCTAGAGCCACAGACTTAGTACAACACAAATCTCCAAAACAAGATCCAAACCATGATGCAGCAGCTCCAGATCCTTCTACGCAGAAAAGTTCAACTGAAAAATCGCCTTCTTTTTCAGAAGTCCTTCAACAACAGTCTCTGCAGCCACAAGAATCTCCGCAAACTCAAACCACCGTTGCAGATAAGCATGATGTCAAACAACCCGCATTTCATGCTAAGATGCAAGAAACTGATGTTTGGGCTGACTTCATAGGAGATTTTAGTGATGATGATGATGAGGATGATAAAACAGTTCCCGAAGCTCCCGAAGGTACGAGTCAGACTACTACTCATAAAGAGGAAGATAACACGCCAAGCGCGTCTGAGAAGCAAGATTTGACTACTCCTATACCCCAGTCAGCTGCAGCATGGGAACACTATGTTGGAAATCAAGATGTAAAGAAGGCTGCAACAAAAGCTACTCCTCCTAAGACAGAACCTGACGTGTGGGAGCAATTTCTGGATAGCCCTGATGATAAACAGGTTACATCTCCTGTACAACCTACTGCTACTGATGGCGCAAAGGACACATTGCAAGCAGCACCTCCTGATACATGGGAACAGTTCTTGGATGCACCCGATGAAAAGAAAGATAACATTTCTAATGTGCCAGTTCAAGCAGAAAGTGCAAAAGACTCCGGAAGTCAAAAGGTAAAGCAAGATCAGACTCAGCCGTCCAGTCGAAATCAGAAGGGCGAGAAAAGCACGGCAAGTGTTGATCCGGCTGCATCGGTAGATACTACTAACAGTACAACTCCCAAAGTAGAGGCGCAAGGATCTGAACAATCCAATATAGGTCAGAAAGTCCGACCCGATCAACCAAAGAATGAAGGAATCGGGAAAGATAAATCTTTACCTCTACTGCCTGATATCCCAAGCAATCAAACACAGAAGAAACAGCAGAAGAAGCTAGAACAGCAGAAGAAGCCAGAACAGCAAAAGAAGCAGAAACAACAGAAGAAGCAAAAATCCTCACAAATTCCTCAACCTAGCCAAAAGGCTTCACCAATTACATCGCCTTCGCCACCACAACCTCAACCACCCGGCCCTAACGTCCCTCAAATTCCAAGTTCTCATGAGCAACAACCAAATATGCCTGCGCACTCAGCAGTACCAGCAAACACAATGCCAAAATTAGCGCCTACCCCCACACCTGCAGATAACACAGCCATCCCCTATGATCTTCCATGGGCTGCTGGTTTTAATCCTCAACAACTACAACAACAACAACAGCAACAACATCAGCAGCAGCAACAACAACAACAACAACAACAACAACACCAACAACCTGCAATGAATCAACCAATGCAGCCACAATCAGAAATCTGGCAGCAGTATATGGGGACTCCTCAGCAGGCAGCTCCTGCAAATGCTGCAGGACAGAAGCAAACTCAAAATGTGTGGGATCAATACATGACTCCGCCAGGTTTCGATGATTCTCAACTAGCCACTAGTTCCCCCACTATGCAATTTGCTCATGCGTTCTTTGAAGATGATATTAATGATGATCAACAGCAATATGGGTTTGCAGGTCAGCAACCAATGCCAGGTCAAGTAGGTGTTCCACAACATGGTGGTGCTTTACCACATATGCAGCCACAGATTCAACAGAGTGTAAGAAGTGAAGAACAACTTACCCAATCACAAGCTCCACCAGGATTGATGCAAAATCCACAGTTTACACAGCAGGGTTTCCCAGCTAGAGCACCTCGACAATCTGCCCCACCGCCTCAGCAGCAAGTTCCACAAAACATCCGACAAGCAGGTCCACAGCCTGATCTTGTTGCCGGAATGGGGCATTCGCCTACCACGGGTAGCCTTCCTCCACAAGTTGGAGGTAATGTCCAGCGTCCTCCAACAGGACAGATGCAGCCACAACCTGCTATGCAATGGCCAATGACTACTCAAGAACTACCACAAGCACAGTCACAACAGGTGCCATTACAATGGCCAGCAACAGGTGGCCCTGGTGGTCCCCAGCCCGTGCAACAATCTCAAGCACAAGTGCCATCGAACTGGTCAACACCGATGGCTACTCAAGGGCCTTCTGGCCAAGCTGTGCCACCGCCAGGCATGGGTGAGGACAAAGTTGAGGAAGCTACTGAGGCTTCCATGTTGGATGATTTGCATATCGACTGACAACCAGAGCCACGTTGGAATCTCAAGTGCAGAATTTGTTGAAGGAAAAATAAACTCATCATAATGCATCCGTGCTATCTTCAAATACACCAGTGTGTTTCCTTGGTGGTGTACCAAAAAGAAATGTTCCGGGTGTTCGCCGAGACTCTGCAAAATAATCAAGATAAATAACAAAGTTTATGACCCGGGTTTATGACATTGATATGGAAATATAAACTGCTTTGTAATTGACATTCAATTGATATCAAATCAAAATTTGGAGACGACGTAATTTTCACATGGAATTTAACTTTTACCGAGCATGAGCAGCCTGCATGTGATGTGGCAATCAGCACTATGGTACTGTTTAAGCAAACATATGACGGTAACTGAATGATTCAACGCTTCGTTCTATCATACCCCTTTTATGTCGGACAAATATCTTGATTTGAAATCAAATAATATCCAGCTGATAAGAACTTGTGAACAAGTTGTAGCAAAACTACGCATCAGAATGTCAGATGGAGCATTTCTTTTGGTACTTGCTGTACACCGTTGCAACGTGGTGGCAGCGATTTATGTGCGGATGTTCAATTAAAAAAACAGCTATGTTTGGCAAACAATTCGTAACATGCTGGTAGCTAAAATTAGTACGACAGCTTAGTGTAGCAGTACTAGACATAGTTTTCTTTACCTTTTGGCAGTAACAATTTTTAGATGAATATATTTTCTTGAATAACTGGAAAACGAAGTTGATAACCTAAAAGCAGCACGAAAATATTGGAAAATGGACGCTTGATGAAATAACTCATTTAGCAAATGGAACAATTTCACATTAATAGAAACGAAGGAGAAAAAATCAACATGAATTGAGGTATTTGAAATTTCAACTTGGCATATAATAGAAACATTATTATAATTTGACGTGTAGTGTTTTGCCATTTGTTTCCTCTGCTTGCCTTTGTTAAAGTTTGTTCATACTTTGTACAGAAGTAAATCATGATTTAGTCATACATTCGAATATAGGTAGTAAAAATAGTTTTTGTTAAAACAGAGAAATAAAATGTTATCATTTTCTTACCTGTAATACTGGTAAAGTCACACGCTCTCAACAGATTTTTCCACAAAAAAAACAACCCTATTTTTCAAAAACATGATCATTTAAACTAAAGATATTTCCTTCACAATAAAAAATATAAATCAAAGTATGAACTAACTTATATTTGATGTTTAACCCCTATACCCGCTGTAATGCTATTTGGAGTTTAAAATGGCTGTGTGGAACTATAAAAACAAAGAACAGTCAACTCGAGAACACAATACATTAAAGTTTTGAATTTCACAGTACTAATGTCAGAGCTGTTTACCTTTCAAAGTACAAGTCAAAACTTTAATGCACTCTTAAGTTGGCAGTTCCCAGTTTTGTAGTGTTTGTTTTATTTAAGAAAAGCGTTCCAATCGTTTGCTGTTAATGATGTATTAAGGGTCATTTATATCTTTTCAAAATTGCTGTTTCATAATTGATGAGTCAAATATTTATTTTTGTATACAGAAAAGGTTTATTTGATATGAACTTATAATTTGGGAAGTGAAAATGTACATAGTGATGTTTTGAAAGTCTATAAAGAAATAACTGGAATTTCTTCTACTGTGTGTGTAGGTAAAGTAGATTTTAGCAATTAATTTGCAAATATTATTTAATGTAACAACTAAATAGTGATAATTTTTCACAAAAACAAAATGTATCTGTGCAAATTATTTCCCTCTAGTTTAAAGGCTTGAATACCTTATCTTGAAACCTTAAGTTGTATCATATCAAAAAAAACATTATTTCCTCCATATCTGCATTTGTAAGTAAAAAACAGTATCTTCAACTGTAAAATGAGGAAAATATTCCCTTTCTACTTTCCATTTACAATCATTCTCGAACCCAAGTCAAACAGGTGTATAATGCTTTTTGTGCACAGGACCAGTTATTACTTCAATTTTCTGCAAGGGAAATACAAAGTATCTACTTGTGCTGAGCAATGAAGATACTGCGTTTTTACTTAGGAGGGCAGATAATTATATGTAAATATTATTATACATACAAAATGTATTATTCTATGCAGTGGATTGTTATTTAAGGGGTCTCCAACTAGTGCATGATTTTTTACCGTAAATTACGGAATCAAATTTTGCATTCTTTATTTTAGAATGAACCCGCATAAAATGTTCTTGGTATTTCTATATATATCATGAAGAGTTACTTCTTTTGCATCAGAAAAGACTTTTCAATTAAGATTTATTTTGTGAAAGCACAACATGGCGTCTACAAAAAATCCGCTTTGATTCGATAATTTACAGTAATACAAATCATACACTAGTTGGCGACCCCTTTAGCTTGTCATATTTAAATGAAACATTATTATTTTACATGCATGTTTCTATAGGATGTTATTGCATACGAAAATGTTCTTACATTAAGGGTTGTGGCACCTTGAATTTGTAGTAGTTGGTAAAAACGTTGTCTTGCAGTTAAAAAGATGTACAAAGCGGATACATAAAGGGTTGTATTTCAGAACAATGCTTTTTAAATACCAGACTCTCAAACAACTCAAGAACAGCACGGTATAGGACTCAAAAGTCTTAAATCATGCTATCACAAAAGACTAGTATTTAATCAGCAGTTTACTAAACATTGTTCTGGAATACGGCGCTTTTATTGGTGTCTATGTATAGGCTACATACTTGTGTATATCCCTTTAAAACTCTGATTTTCGCTGGTGTAGTGTATATTAGTAAGAGTTGGTTACTGGTTCAAGCTTCGTTTCATGCACCTGTTTTTAATTAAATAAAAGTCAAGGTCGAGCCAAGTTAGCATGAGTCTGTTTACCTAGCAACGATTGTATTACACGTATAACTTGCACTATGCCAGCAAATACACATTTTCCAAAGTTTGATCAGTTATTTTATCCATATTTAAAATATATGAAGTAAAATATGTTATATTATAATGAAAGCAGTACACAATATGATTGTAACTATTAAGGCAAAAATAAAGCATGTTCTTGTATTACACAGAACACAAAATAATACCAAAGTGTTCACAATTTGTCATGTTTTGAAAACTCTTTTATTAAAATATTTGCAAATCTTTACAATCTTAAAGAGGAAAATCTTACAAGCATACTTGTTCTGGTACTGTACAAAACATGTAAAGAGCACATTATCAATTCATATTCAAAACAGTGTATCCAATATAACCACCATTGTCTCCTTTAAATGGACCCATTTTAAATAGTAGGCACATGTTTGCGTATGAGACAAGTTTGTTTTGTGAAGATCAATTTATGTTAGCATAAATTAAACAACATTTGGCATAATCTCACATTGAATATTTATGTTCATTATCATTTTGGTATGTGACAATATATATATTTCAGTTTATTACAATTTAATAAAATTTATCTTTAGAACTTTGGTTACAAGTAACAAAGATGTAGATATTTATTATTGAGAAATCTGGGAAAATGGATGGAAGAACACACAATTTTCTTGAGATGGCATATTTTTGACAGCAGTTGATAGTTGTCATTGCCTGTAACTGGATACAGTAAATCAAAATATAGCAAAAAAGGTCATAATAAAAATATCAATCCAGATACCATTTTCCATGATTTTCCCATAAATAATGCCGTAGAATAAAAATGTATACATACTGAGTTTTCAGATTGCCTGCTTAGGTAAGCTGGAATAATACCCTTTGAAACAATATTGGGATTTGACTGCAATTTGCCATACAAGTGATGTTAACATTTTGAAATTGAACTCAACTGAAAAGGAAAAAACTAAATGTCACAAAAAGTATTTCGTATCACACTATTAAGATCCACCTCATTATTGATACCACTCAAATCTTTATCTGGGTTGCATACACTTTAGAAATCCACACCAACTTGGAACTTACAACACATCAAATATCATGAGCATTTTGAAAGGTCATTCCGGATAACCTCAACAAGTTGACATTTACTGACTTGACTTACATGTATATGATATATCCCACATGCTGGGTTTCATTAACGTGACTGAGAAAGAGGCTAATCATAACCATAACATTGGAATGTGAAGGACTAGCAGATTTCTAGTCTCCATCACACTCTGAAAGAGATGCACCCTTTGAAAATATGAACTATGCTGGCCTAAAAGATACAGTACAAGATTGCTGCTGTGATTTACCATTTGTTACTGTTTGTAGTTTTGCATGTATTTTTTGAGCAACTTTTAAATAAATTCATTTTTGTGGGTACTTAATTTCACAAAAAAGAACATTACAATTACTTTAAATCCACAATTTCAAAATTTGTTGGGATCAATTTAGTGAATTTACTACATGTGTGAAATTTAATCGCTCATCAAATAGAGTCAATTTTAAGGTACAAATTGTTCACAGATAGGTACTTTACAATTAGCCAGAAACATAACACTGAACAGTTTTTAAATAGTTATAATTCTTCATTAATGTGAGCAAATCAAACCTTTCTGGGAAAAAAATTTTAAAATTAATAGGTTAACATAATTTCAAATGTTATCCAGTTAATTTGAATAACTTTGCAGGAAATGTTGATTTGATTAAAATAATTTTAAATCAATAAGTTACATATTTTGATTACAAATTAGTATGTGCAAAATCATAATCTTAATTTAAAATATGACAAAATAATAAAATATATGTAAGTACAACTTAAAATAATGGTCACACAATTGTCAAATGAAATCACAATTACAGAAAAAATAAATTTCAATAAAAATAAATCAAGCTCAATTGTAACAATGATAAATTAAATTCTGACATTGTCTTTCCTTCATTTGCATATGTCTACATCTGAATATCCCACTGCGATAACATTCTTGACTTGTTAATGTTTTGGCTCATTACTAAAACATTTTTTACAAGTTTTTTTTCAGCAAAAGCTTTGGAGGTTTTTTTGTTAGGAGAGTTATGTCTCATTGCATCATTTACTCATTAGACATGGGCATTTGTAAAGTTTTGAAATATCTTTGGTAATGCTCTTAGTTATCTTAGCATCTGAGTAAAATCTGACATAATCAAATTAAAAAATGTTTAGCTGCATGGTAAATTTAAATCCATCCTTAACTTGTTTGTTATAAGCTGTCGCAACTACCTTCAGAAGTTGCGCAACTATTTCAAATTTCTCAAAATCATATCAAATTATTTTGGATAAAGTACAGCGATTTTGAATACATTCTGTCTAAAACTGACAAGAACATGCACAGCACATAAGGGCAGTGTAAACTTGACACTCTAAACAAACCAATCCTAGTCAAAATTGATCAATGGCAAGGGTTTACACTGCATAGGAGGAAGAAGAAACTCTTTGAAAGACAACACACAGAAGGACCCACACAAATCATAACCACAACTACCCTGTTAACATATGAATATTTTAACTTATGATGTTCAATCTCAAGAGAATGCCATCCTAGGGAGGGTACATTTATGCTGGCTTCAGAGTCTCTGCCGCTTTGTCGCAATTGCCGCTTTGCCATTTCATCGCGCGATAATGTTGGCTTCAGAGTCTCTACCGCCGCGGCAAAGCGGCAAGATTACCGCG
>JAUMTS010563259.1:0-13032 GCA_032273385.1 Ophiopholis aculeata | reverse complement strand
ATTTGTGCATTTATTTGTGCATATTTAGAAAGCCCTCCTGTATACTAACATATGTACAAAACACCTCTTTAGAAATGGCATATTTATAGAACATGTTGTTTAAATAATGTTGTTCTTTAATTTCTAAACGTGTTCATAATCTATATTTGTTATGCTTTATTGCCCTTTTTATCAAATAAACTGGATTTTATTCAGGAATTTGAATGGCATCCTTAGTGAACCAAAAGGATAAAATGGGTCAGTATACCCATTAAACAGTTTTTTAATTCGGACATTTATTTTTACATTCTGTCATTTATCATCCAACACGTACGTCCTTAATCTGAGGCCACCCGGTTCTGAAGATGGCTGTTTAGATATCTTAACCGTCGTCTTACCAAATATTTTTTTTCTGAAATACGGTTAACTGACTCTTTTAAACTTTTAAAAATAATTCCCCAGATAAGCCTATTTGAGATCATGATATAACTATAATGGTATCGTCCTTCTTTGCATACCAAAACAAACGTCTAATGTATGACGTCACAATGACATCATAAGTATGTCTGATCTCAACATTTCCATTTTAAACTCAAACAATATTTATTATTATAGACCAAAATACAGTGTCAACCCACCCCCTACCTACTGGTCTTCGACAGCGACTGTACTTCCGGGATGTCCACTCGATTACTTACATACTTTAGGTCACTTTCCTTTTGGTTTTGGTGCGAAAGGAAATTATTCGCCAATGTTAAGATAAGTGTTAACATGGTAAGAACGTTAATGCTAAGAATATATGGTTGCAATATTAAGAAAAAAATGACCAATTACTATAATACAATGTATTTTAAAGCAATAAAAACAACACCAGCATCATCATAGTCTTCACAATTAAGACAACCCATATACTGCAAATTATGTATGAAACCACTGTTTCACGTTCTAGCCTTTTTCAATAACAATTATCAAAGGAAACTTGTTGAACGTGACCCAGAAAATTAAGTCAGCGACTCGCTAAGCACGTCAAAGCCTACTAAACCAATTAAGTATTCTTAATGGAATAAGCGCAAAATACTGAAACCAAAGAGAAAATTAGGTTGGACAACCATCCCGGAGTTTAATTCTATATTGTCAGTGCTACTAATGCGCGTTTAATCAGCAGGCTTTTACTTAATTAACAAACCACAATGATTCCATCGAGAGATATGGGAAAACCCACGCACAGTCTCCTTAGGTCATCGCAGTCACACTAGAATTGTGTCGCAATTTTGGCATAGATTAATTACTGAATTCCGGCATTTGTGTAAGCCCTTATGACCGTCTTGCAACCTTCGTTTGAACACTTATGTTTCTTTTCACTTTGATATAGCAAAGACAAGCAATGTTGCAATATTTGTTTTCCCAAAGAGTAATCGCATTGACATACCTCTTTGCCTCTCCTTTCTATTGAGTTTTAGCCTGTGTATATTTATGAAACAAACGTATATCACTGGTCTGTATCTTGTCGGCAGGCTGACCTACGACCGGCAAATATATATCATGCCAACTCAATCAAAAGCTCATTCTCAACCGACATTTATATATCAATATGCCTCTAGATACGGACTATGAAGATCCCGATGGACTACTGTAAAATGAACAGATTCCATAAATGGTCCAGGACCATCAGACAACACATGCCAATTCTCCCCATACAAAGTAACAACGTTAGATGCATGGTACCCGCAGGCAATACATAACATTGCGTTTTGACTTTGATTGGTTTTCTTTAAATTTCTATTTGCCTGCAAAGACTGTGATATTCTTGTCAAAGGCACGCTTATAATACTGTTTGCCTTGACAAAACAATGGCATGATTGATGTTGTGAGATGCAAAGTAGAGCTAAAAGGGAAAGATGTTTTCTAAATAGTTGAATAAAAAAAAAGAAGAACTCATTCCCAATTTAGTTCAATGAATTAACGATATTCTTCTTAGCTGCTTAAGAATGACATAAACCACTTGGAAGTTTATACAAAACACATCCATACACCCACACATCTATACCCACTGCCCACACACAAACGATACTTCTGTACAATTATTCAGATGATTGGTTGATGAGGTATACAGAGTAACGCCGTTGTCCTTGATCAAATAATTTACAAGATAAAACATGTTAAATAACATGCAGGCACAACTGGTCTTTTTTTTTCTTTCGTGATATTCTGCAAATTCTAGTCTAATGTGTTAAAAAATGACAAACTACTGATACAAATAATTACAAATAATGTTAAATGATCTAAGCTTATTTTATTTCATGTTCAAATATTTTAAATGTAAAAAGATGGTAAATAACAACACTTAAATAAGCCATAAAATACAATAACGTCTTTCACTGATAAACAAAATCCACTAATATATATAAATCAAACATCGCACAGCAAGTTCCGATATACGTTTGTGTCAAGGATGCACAAGTCAAATTGTTATTGAAATGCAAACACGTAAAACCTGTACCTTATTGAGGTTCTAATAACAAATTAACAATATAATTTGGCATAACGTTGGCCCTTCTGATGTCAGTCATCCTTATGATACATGTAGGAACATCACAATTTGCATTGTTTCGGCAGATATTTAGGAGCAAGTAGACACGTGAAGAACACTCCTCATTTGGAGATAGCAGAAGTTAGTTGACGACTAAGTGAAAAATAATTTTCCATTCATAAATGACAGGTTACCTTAAGAGGTTTCCCTTGGATGTTGTTGTATAAGTTTATCCAAATTATGCAAGGGTTTGTATTACAACAAGTATCATCTTGAGGCAATCTCTAGAATTTGACTTTTTATATGACAGTTTTAACAATACAGAGCACTTGTTACGCACTGGTGTATCGTTCAAGTGACGCTCATGGTTAAGTTTAGCTAAGCAAGACCGGAAAGGAACTAAATCATAGAAAGTATATATATTTTATGTATTTTGTTAACGTTAAAGTTACATGAAACCAATATAAAAAAGACCCCTTTTATTGAAAAAATTGCAATATATATTAACTTCATTAGTGCTTGTAACCAACCAATTGTATGTAAGGGTCAGTCAAATAATAAAATGATCAATCATTTGAAATGCTATTACAAAACGTTTCCTAGTGGGGGAAAAGTACCATGATCTGAAGCACATTATATATTTTCCGTTTAAATACCAAGTGTGGCTCGGAGCGTATTGCGGAAATGGAATTATAAAGTATTCTCCCGTCAGATCATTTATCCAGAGAGTTCTGAAATGACATAATCTCAGTATTCAGACAAAATACTGTAAAACTAGATTAAGTAGAACAGTTTTGACCATATAAAATAAACGGGTTATATAAATATAAAAGCCTTGATGGTATTTTCATTGTGTAACATATCCCCTACATATCTGTCATTCTAGAGGACACTCCTGTCTGCCAGTTTATTTATTTTAGTAATAAAGCTAAGTTTGAAATTCATAAACAGGCTGACATGAATGCTACTTCTTTACCTTTAACAATCACACGAAAAGTCGTTGTCGTAATTGACAAGTCTAGGTCAATGACCCATGATGATGATTATGATGATGTTAATAAAATACTATTTCACAGACTTTTTCGTGAGTAACTCCGTTTGCTCATTTGGGAATGTGTTTATTTTATTGATTGTTTTCCTAATATCGAAAATATTCCTTCTACTTTATATCTGTGTCTTTCATTATTCCGTTGTGGTTGCTTTCATTATTTTCGTAAAGTATGAATTGAAGATAAGAATGAAAACATAATTTTGTATAAATGTTATTATGAAAGATTGGTTTGTAAATCATGCATGGAAGTTGACCATTTATTTTAGTATTCACAATCAAATCGAAATAAAGCAAAATAAATAACGAATGCTTCAACAACAACAAAAACAAAAACAACAACAACAACAACAACAACAACAACAACAAAAACAATAAAAGCAAACTGAACACACTCCTACATTAGTAACATTTGCAGAGTTCCATAAGGCCAAATATTATAGTTCTTCACTATAAACTCTGTAAATTTACTTTAATTTGGTATTAAAACACCTACGTAGTAAGGCGTGTCAAAAGTTCAGAGAAATACTGTTATATAACAATGCAGCACCAGTTACCAAAGTTGGGGATACCATCACCTATTTTTATGGATCTTCCTCCGTTGCGCTAAAACGTAAATATAAGGATATCTCTGTAATTCTTGTACCACCTTTTGATTTATTTCAGCAGGCTTAGGGTAAACATTAACATTCATTGATAAGAGGTTAGTTGATACTCAACAATTAATCTAGTATTTATTTATTATTTTCTGCTTAAGGGGTGTAAATTAGGTTGAATAATCATCCGCTTTTATACATTTACTTTATTTCAAAATTCCATGCTGTCTGGAAAACGATGACTTTTAAAACGGTTGGCAAAAGATTAACATATCCAAAAAGCCGTTTCGTTTTCCACACAAAATATTACAACGAAAGGACGTTTCTAAGAACGTTAGAAGCAACCTTACATAATGTATATACATATCTAAAACAATTTATCAGGGTTCAATTTAAAAAAAAGAAGCTAAATCTGCGTTCGGTCATTTATGATAGAAATTAACCAACTATGGCGTCACCCTGAACAAAATATGTATTTATTTGGCCGTTTGAAACAAAACGAAATATTTGCCTTCATATAGTGTGTGGAAAACGTCCATCTTCCCTATTATTTCCTAGTCTGTTATCTTTTTTCAATAATAAAAAAAATCCTATTTTGCTTTAATTTGACGTCTAACTATAACTTTGGCAAATTAATAGTTCTGATTTAAATGTCAAAGGGAATATCTCTTTTCTAATTCATTAATACACTGTCATTGGGACACCTTGTGGGTGCTTCTCTGAAATTACCCTTGACAGGAATCATTTTGACTCTAAAGTAGGTGTTATTTATCCATGATTGCAGTAAATACATATGATTCGATTTATTCTGTAACTCCCTAGAGTGTTTAACCAACACTCTTCAGTGTCATTCGCAAATATACACCGAAAACAGTGTCACATTACTTATAATTACTCCCAAGGTGTTAAGGTTTCTTATGAAATTATATTGGTTAAGATAATGGTGTAAAAATAACACTGGGCAGAAATGACACCCCATTGCAAGTGTAAATGTAACTCCTTATGACACTTAATAAGGTGTCAGTTTACACCCGAAGTGGGGTGTAATGGTCTTTTTATAAATGGGGGCTCAGGTAACACCAAAAGGTGTCAAAATTAAAATGACACCAAAGGTGTCCTATTCTTACACCCTTAATGGTGTCAGTTTGACACCTTTTGGTGGCCAACTGAAGACCCACTTTCTTACACCATTATTGGTGTCAGAATGACAGCCAAACATTTTTTCAGTGTATCTCATGATATACCTATTGCTGTAAACACACTCCTTCATCAGCTATAATGTTATATAATATTATGCTGGTAACATAGTTACTTCAATTTGATTAACAACAACAAGAACAACATCAGTAAAACATTGTCACTGATAAAACATATATTAAGATAAACGATAGTCTTCAAGTGTACACCATCAAATCTTTAACAGGTCATAAATGCTTAATTGCATATTTCGTGAAGGTAGCTCTTATGAATAGCTCTGTAAGTCAATACTATATAACATCTTTGAAATTAATTTCATTTTTTGCAACTAGGCAGAGCTCAAATTGGCATCACGCACTCTTCCCCCTTTTCTATATGCGCTCAATGACTAACAAAACTCCCAGTGAGGACCCCTCAAGCTAAAATGCATTTCATAAAGTTTTAACAAGTGTATCTGTTAACTACTGACCACGTCACGTGTAAGAAAAAAGGCTAGTAAAGATAGATAGGAAAACACTTGTAAATTGAACACACACGACAATTGCGTTTGTTATCGTACCAATCAAGTCTTTTTTTATCGACCAATTTGCCATTTAGGCTCGTGTACAGTCCAAGTAAAACTAAGCTACCTGCATGTTGCATGTCATGTATTACGTCTTTATATCAAATGGAAATTGCTGACTGGTTACTAAATTTACCAGATTCTGTAAGGTTTCGTTACTCTCTTGAGATGTCTTGCTGAACCGCTGAAATGTTACTAGGTTGTTAAAATAACTAAATTTGTGAACACCATCAAAATGTTGTAAATAAAAACATGCTTGTTTTAATACAATATATCTGTTTTAACATACCATTTAAAGTCACTACTTTGCACAACAGCAAACTGCCTTGTTCACTTCGTTTTACATTTAGGAAAGCACAGCACTGTCAGAGTTAATTTGGATTTGCGTTTTTCACTAAATCCACTAGCATAGTATGTATGCATGTAATGGTTGCCCTCCGGCTGTTTACATTCTTCAACTTTAATGTAGACAACGATAGAGCTATTTCGCCAAGAGCGAGTCATAGCTACAAGGCCGTAAGCCCGCAGCGTAACACTGCCATCGGGCATTAGCACGATACGTGTTATTTTTATAATAAGCCCATACCTATTCCACGGCCTTATTCTGACTTGGAGTGTGTACACTCTCCCGAGCATAATTTACATTTAAACTAGCAGGAGACACACGCAATTTGCAATTTACGGTGATAATTACTGTTATCATATTGCCGATGTTGACAAGGTATCCGTTGACAATGTAATATAATAATGTTTCCCGCTATCTTCGAATACCGCTACCAAATTGATTTTTAAGGGGAAAATTGAGCTACAACAATGATCGGGCTAGGAAAATTTCAATTTTTTAAATTGACCTTTTCCTCTGCAGAACATAATCTCAAAAATATGTGAGACGGCAAATGGGGACAATAGATTGTAAAAGGAAACAGACGAAATCAGGTTTCAGATAAGTGTCCTCCAAGTAAGTATTATTTAAATCTCTGTTAGATGCATAGTCGATCTCCGTACATTATATTTTGTTCCATTTCTTTTTCTCAAGACGTATGGATGTCTTTAGGACCAATGCACTTTTATTCAACAACGATGTTTTGTTTTTCGTTGCAGACAATAGGGGACTGGCGATGTTCTTACACGACCTTATACCATATTGTATAGCATACTTGTCAGTGTACTATATACCACTAAGTCATTCTGCTAAACGACATTACACTTTACCAGAGTGAACGGGATGCGCCATGTGACGTTACACAAGCAATATAGTTCAAAGACAACATGTCTTTAAAAGTCCAGTTGTTATAAAAAGAAAACGACAATGTTCGTAATAACTTTCTATCAAAACAATCAATGTATCACAACTAGATAGCACATTTTCAAATTGCTGCATAGAACCGTTTATAAATTTGGCACGACACTCGATTCTTTACAGATGGAAGCCAAAATCATAAACGTTGTAGCCTCATCAATTTTTAAGTGCCCATTATAAATTAAAATTATTTGTGTCTTCAATTAAAAGTGTAAATCATGACTAGCCAGTTACAAGTGTCGGTATGAATCCTATTCATACGACCGGCAACCATAATCTTGCCTTTTATTAAACAATTATTGAAACAAAACTTTAAAAGATTAGAATATGTGGCAGTTATTGTATCGTTATTGTTTTTAACATGTGTTATGTGTTGCTTTTGGGTAACTCTTAAATTGAAAATATAGTAGTGACCAATTGTTTCTTTTGAATACTGAAGACACTAGGGTTATATTTGATGATAACGACGACGACGATGATGATAATACTACTCACACATTTATAAAAGGTGCATATTCGAATTTATACACAAAGTATCTTCCATGGATACTGCTGAATGCTTAGTACAACTATAGTCCCTGGTACAACACTGCTTCGGCTGTGTTTTTCACATCTTATAAACGGCTAAGTACAAGTTTCAAAATTCCACAAAACCTTAATTGTAAAGGCCATAATATTTGTTATCGGTGTATTTATCAGGTAGTGCATTTCATTGTGATAATATGTTTCTTACACAATGTATGTCTTACAGCGTGATATTAATAGTATTAAATGGAGTTTCAATTCTATTTCAAAGCCATTTAGTGATAAATTGCATGATTGAAGTTGAATAAACATTATACAAGATGAAATAGTACACGAATGCAAGAGACGGATGCAAAAGTGCAATAGCGCCATCTGCTGGCACACGGTTGTATGTCTGTTATCTAACTGCTGATAGCGACGTTATCTGTTACTACTGTACCGTTGTAAGTGCATTATTTAACAGCAAATAAGTCCAACTCCTCAATTAGCCTTTACGTCTGGTCTTTTCTAAAGAACATTATATATAGCCTTAATATTCATAAATTCATTTAAGGCGTAATGATTAATTGTAAGTGTTGGACAAAATGATCAAAACAATCAAAACCAACACATGCTATTTTTAAACAGCTGCTGAATGTTTAACTCGAGAAAGTACATTTTTGATTGAACAGTCTAATTTGTTAAATTTCATTTCTTATGGCTAAAAAAAAGTCGTAGGCAAATTCCTGCATTTATTGTAAAAAAATCACTACTTATAACCTATATGCAATTTTGTTTTTCAATTTCACAAGTAACATTAAAGATAAAAGATGTGTACATGATTGTACAATGTACATAAATGTGTACAATGTACATATTTATGACTCAATTTAAATTTGCTCAGTGTGGGATTAATCATTAGGCGAGGCTGTGCTTTATGTGACGATTTAATTGTTGTTTGTTAAAGTGAGGATTTTGTATATTGTCCATGACATTGCATTGATTGACCTTTTGTATGAATAAAGTCTTGACTGAGATATCCAATCAAGTGTTCCATTTGACAATGTAATGACCAATTATTTATTTTGAATAATGAAGATGATAACAGGGTTTTAATTGCTGATAACGACGATGATGATGATAATAATACTGTCTAAGAGTTTATCAAAGGTGTATATTCGAATTTTTACACAAAATAACTTAAATTCATACATGTACTACAGAGTACAACTACTGTTCCTGGTACAACCATAGCAATACTACTGCAGTTTTTTTTAATATAGATTTTTCAAACGGTTAAGTACATTTTTAAAATTCTACAAAGCCTAAATTGTTAATGCCATATTAAATATTTGTTATCGACGTGTTTTATCATGCAATGCATTTCATGTCACTTTACGTTGTTTATGTAATCTTAAGTTGTGATATTAATACTGGTAAATCAAATGTTAATCCTTTCGTCAAAGCCATTGTTGTTGAGTAAAGGTAAATACAGTGCATGAGTGTAAAATAATATACTGATGCACGGATGCAAAAGTGCAATAGCGCCATCTGCTAGCATACTCGATCATGTCTGCTTGCTATCTGCTACCGATAGCGACATCATCTGGTATGGCTGTACTGATGTTAATGCATAATTTGCTAAAAGTCCAACTCATCGATTGGATGTTATTCCATTTATAAAAAACTTAATTTAGCTTTAATATTCATAAATTCAATTTCAAGCAATTACGGCGCAAGGATTTATTTTAAGTTTTAGACAAAATGATTAAAACAATCAAAATTAACACATGCTATTTTTAACAGCTGCTGAATTTCTGACTAAAAAACATAAATGTTGGATGCAACAGTCTAATTTTGAGTTACATATCCTAATGCTAAAAGTAAGTCGTAAGTAAATGCCTTAATTATTGTGATACAATCACTGCTAATATGCATTTATTATTTTAATTTCACAAGTAACATCAACAAGATATGTATATAGGTGTTAAGGCGATAGCTCATTAAGCTAAAACCTATTTAATCTTTATAACATTCACACATTATACTATGTCAATAAGGAAATAAATGAATTTAAATAATAGTATAGGATTCCTTTTTCAAAACCAGTCAAATCAACTTACTTGACGGTTTCGTACCCTCTTGGTCAAGGTACTTCATCAGAACTGCTAATGATCCATCCTCTGTCCTTGACGACGGCCAATAGGTGGCGTCCTCAAAGAAATAGATGACGTCAGAAGTGGATCATAGATATGACTAAGGAAATGTCATGTACAATCCCATCTATATTTTTAGTGTTTGGCGCTTTCTTCCGAATCCATATTAATTCGCGAATGTTGCTGGTCCTTGCGTTACATTCCTTGCAAAGAACTTTTGCCTCTTGCCAATTGATGACATGGTTGTTCTGTATAGCTATTGCTGACCTAGATAGTTCACTTTGAGATTGTTTTCTGATAAAGCACCTTGAGTGAGGGTGCGAAACTGTCAAGTAAGTTGATTTGACTGGTTTTGAAAAATGAATCCTTTATTACTTGATTAACTTCAAACCTGATTAATCTATTTATGGATATGAATTTAAGATAAATTAAAATGTACTATTCAAAACAGCTTTAATTTAAACACCAATGATGACAATGATGTTCTTGTTTATTATATTAGATTGTCGTATTAGGTAGTTTTCATGATTTTCATTTGTTGATTTAGTCACGGCAGAGTTTGCGATCAAAGTAATACATATCGAGTCTTACATATAGCTTTAAGGAGACAGGTAAATCTTTAAATACAATTGCTTGTATTAAATATAACCGCGCACTTCTGAGTCAAAATAAATTATCTCAAATTTCTGTTCGATTGCCCTAACTGCCATCGACTAAAAATAACTGAATGGAAAATAAATAAATCACTCGTTTTTAAAAATGCAATCAAACTTTTAAGGTCATGGAGGTTAAAACCTCCATGACCTTAACAATAAATTCAACATCTTTATTGTAACGACTCAAACATGATATATAATTTACACACTTGTTATATTGTTGTGCTGTTGCCAATAAGGCGGTATGTATAGGAATCCCCGAGCTATCCCATGCATATAGCGATCGTTGCTAGCGAAGAAGTGAGCTAGCGAGCGTAAGGCAGGACAGCACGTCCGACGAGTGAGTTCATGACCGGCCGGGTCCATCGCAGCGTTCGTGATCAGCACACAAATGAGGTAAGAATAGCTATCCCATACGCTACATGCCGTTAGCTTAACCCTTTACGATCTCTAATAACATTTACAACAAATCATATTAAGATTGAATAATTGAGCATCGAGATGACCCATGCACACTTTACCTTTAACTTTGGGATATACAATAGTAATAGTTGAAGTTCATGTGTAATAATTTTATTCAAAGTCATCTCAACTTCAACCTATACATATGTATGTATTTAGCATGTTGTGAGGTAATTTAACAAGAAATTCATGTCTGTAGTCTGTACGTCAATTCGTTTTTACCTTGTAACATTACAATTGCTGTGAAAATATGCATTTGTAGGATTGTTCATAATAATTTGAAGTAAAGCTCCGTGGGAAACGAGGTGGACACCACTTAATTGTGATCAAGACCCCAGTCTAAAGAGGTCGAAAGCTAAAGAGTGAGTACTTTTCTCTTTGGAATTGTCATGCATAACTTTACTTCCAATTATTACAATTGCTGTTGTTTATATGGTAATTACGTTGAGTGTGACAGTTTTAAGAAAAATAGAGTAAAATATAATTGTGAAACCAAAACAGAAAGATAGAAATAGCGGAATAACCGAACATGTAGAAAGAATAATGGCATCGTTTATATTTCCAAAACAAATAAAATACAGGTTGTTACACAAATTGTTACACGTGTAATGTCAGAATAAAATGTGAACATTAAGATCGGTAAGGTACATTTGAAAATATTAAACTTATTACATTTAGACTCTTTGTGTCAGATGAAATATTATGTATACATTTAGCAAAGTTGTCCAGAACCGTATGTGTTTTGTAGAGAAGCTTCAAGACCATATTGACTGGTAACTCAATCTTTCTTAATAATAATAATATATCGTGAATGAAATAAAAATAATGGAAGATATAATAAGTCGTGTAGTTTGAAGTGCAATTGGTACGTGTTGTCGGGGAAATAAACACTATTTAAAAAACATACAGCAAATATCAAAGGCACTTCAAATAAGCCAAGTTCAATAGGAACTCCAAGAAAGAATGATACTCAAAGGAGATCAGGTAAAAAAAAAACATGAAAAAAAAGTAAAGGAATATAAGAACATAGAGAATATGCCAAGAGATACCACATACAACATGTACAAGATATGTATGGATCGCCCTCTAATATTTTGTCTAATTTTCAGTCGAAATTTAGTCAGAATAAGATTGATTCGAATTTTACCAAAATAAATTTAAAACAAAATAAAACTATTCAAGACACATGATTGGGAAAGAAATCTAGGAAATTTGATGTACATATTAAAGAATTGGATTATCATTGGATTGGTTTTAGAGTTTACCATTAGTTTTATTATAACATCTGAAGTGGAGTTAGTTGAGACAACATTTTTTTCTCGTTTGAATAAAAATACAACAAAGAAATGTTACAAATCAAAATGTGTAATATCATAAAGAACCTCATTTGGTGTAATGCTCACCCAGCCTTAAGCATCAGCTACCAAGCCCCATTTCTTTCACTTTACCATGTTCAGGATTTAGTAGTTAGTAAAAAACTGACCTTGTTGGGTAGAATGCTAAATGTCTTTTCCAAAAATCAAAGAAGCCCGTTAATTGCATAACCAACAGCCTTTTTGTTTTCTATATAGCCTGAAACCCCTAATGATACCACACCAAATATCACGCTTGATTTGCAATTAGACAACACAACAGTACTGTATGTTTTAATTGCTCACTGTTTGAAGAAAGCTCATCAAACACCAAACACATGTTCTCTAGATTTATATCAACATCAATATGTTGGTTGACAAGTTGATTAGAACTAGAAGACGTCTAGATAGAAATGCATATCGTGAGGATCATCTAAACAAAAATGGGTAACTATGACAACCTAGCATTGGTGCTAAACCACTTTTAAATGTAAGGTTCATACCACCACGATTTGCATTTTTTTTTTACAAATTGAGTCAATCACAAGTCGATATTATCACTAGCCCTAATTACCCTAACTAAGTACTCTGAACTATGCATTAACCCTCGTCCTACTAAGGGGGGGGGGGTGGTTACCACCCCCTAGCGATTTTTTTTAAAGCCTAATAACGCAAACAAAAGTGACCTAG
>JAUMTS010562148.1:0-13033 GCA_032273385.1 Ophiopholis aculeata | reverse complement strand
AAAACTGCCATGGGCTTTTAAGACATATTTGTTTTGTTTGACCTTATATAAAGGGGCAATAAGAACGGTGCTCAAAAATGGAAATTACTCCAAAGGTAGGGCTTTGCCCAACTGCCGGTTGACTTACATAATGGGGCCCTTCCTGGTCAGTGGTAAAGCACCTGGCAGAATCAATGCATTCATAGCTCAGTCTTGCTCTCTTACAAGGGTTATTTATGCCCCTGACATAATCAATAATGTCCCGGGGAGGGTACTCAAATAATTTTTGGGTAGGTATGTGCCCCACAGAGTTCAAAAATTGGGGCTGCGGAACTGCTTTTATGGTGCTAAAAATGGAGTCTCCGGAACTAAAATTCCTGAAAATTAATGCTTTCAAACGCAAATTTTTAGCTGATTTAGGGCTCTTTTTTGAGGAAAAACCTTGAAAGGGCATGCACCTGTATAATTACTTCCCAATGTGAGTGCCCCCACCCCACCCCTCTCATTCTTGATATGCCAGTAGGCCTACATCTTGTCCTTAAACATGTTAAGCTTCCATTCTCCCAGGAGTGCATACAGGGTACAGGGTTCAAAACTGAGGTGAAACTCCTCAAAATGCCCTTATAGGCCAAGGACCTCACACACTATTCAGGTAACCAAAAGGAAATACTCAACACTAAAGATAGCTCTGGCATCTGCCACCATTTGCTACAGTGGCAGTGAACATGTCATGACATTTGATGAAGTCTGCGACAGAGCTTGCCAAAGTGCTAATTGTCACTGATAAGTGCATGGGTTATAAATTGTTGATGGAGGCATGTCCACAGTGTCGTCTAGTCCGTAATTGAACATCAGACTGCCACAGTGTACAAAGGCCTACTTATTCTGCTCTCTCCATCTGCTACCTAGGCAAATGGTGGCACATACCAGACCTATCAGGTGAACTTTTCCTGTGTAACCTAGACACAAAATGTGTTTTAGAATTCCCACTTTATAGTGACATCATGTAAATTGTTGATGGAGGCATGTCCACAGTGAAATTTAGACCTTAATTGAACATCCAACTACCACAGTGTACAAAGCCCTACTTATTCTGCTCTCTCCATCTGCCACTGTGTCAAATAGTGGGAGATGCCAGCGCTATCAGGTGAATTTTTCCTGTGTGCCCCATATGCAAAATGCATTTTAGAATGTCCATTTGTGTTATCTACTGGCTGGCTTGCTATCATCCTTTATGCCAGTACATTTTGTCCTTAATCTTCCTTTTCTCTGGGTTCAGTTTACGCAAGATCATAGTGACCCTTTTCACCACGTCCTCTGAAGAGAGTCCAGTTTTCAGTGTATCAAACATAAAGTATGTACTTGTGGGATCACAGTGAACCATCCGAAATGCATAGAAGCTAAGTAAGTGCCTGTCACTTAGATCACTGATAGAGTATTCCAAAACAACCACATAACAGAGGAAAACAAATCAAAATTGCTTTCCCCGTTTTAAAATGACTGCCAAAATACTGATTTTCATTTTGAGGAAAAAATGAAAAACCAGTTTCCCAAAGAAGAACATTAGTACATTTACATTGCTAAATAATTTTTTAGTTCTGTTATCTACTGGCTGGTTTGCTATCATCCTTGATATGCCAGTACATTTTGTCTTTAATCTTCCTTTTCTCTGGGTTAAGTTTTCGCAGGATCATAGTGACCCTTTTGACCACCTCCTCTGAAGACAGTCCAGTTTTCTTA
The DNA here is from genome assembly GCA_032273385.1 of Ophiopholis aculeata. Taxonomy (NCBI): domain Eukaryota; kingdom Metazoa; phylum Echinodermata; class Ophiuroidea; order Amphilepidida; family Ophiactidae; genus Ophiopholis; species Ophiopholis aculeata. The sequence continues at coordinate 11,314 of JAUMTS010562148.1, read as the reverse complement.
GGATTCAGTTTGTACAATAAATCTTTTGTTGTCATTGGTTTCCTCATTAGGTATCGTCTGACCACATCTTCTGTTAAGCCCACCTCCCTGAAAAAAATGATAAAGGCATTTTGGTGAATTTGCAACTACAAATAAGTTATTAAACTAGGAACAGTGACCTCAACAGAGACCCGGGCGCCACAACTTGTCCAACTGGTACAACACTCATTTTGTAACGTGATTCGAGCCCTTCCGGGAAGGTCATGTGACAACCTCCAGTTCACAATAACATCAGTTGGCATCGAAGACCGATGGATGTCGGTCGCAGGACACCATAGGCCTACCTTCAAAGTAAATTGTTCCATTATATGTATATTGTATAGAAAAATCTGATCAGTCAAGACATGGTTCGAAATTGAACGGCCATAACTGGGGTGCAACTCACACCTAAAGGGTGCTTTGAGTACTCAATTAGGTGTTTGTCAAGAGTTGAACATTAATATTGGATAGTAATCTTGATCTTGAGTATGGGTGATTGAATTCCTTTTAAAATTTGCACTGAATGTGCATTAGTTTAGGTGGTCTCAAATAGATGCATCCCAGTCATGGCGACCTTTTGAGGTGTAGGGAAAGTATGAAATTGGATTTGAGTATAGTCTCAAACCCCATGTCACAGACATTTGTTGTCCCAGGAATGTAAACAGGTGGCAAACATGACGTGAAACTCAACAAAGTGTACTTTTGGGAAACAGCAAACCATCTGGAAGAGATACCTATAGAGAAGCCGAGTGCCGCAAGAATTACCTAGCTTGACAGACTTAAATAGTCTGATGACTTGAATATGTTGGTCAGGGCCAACACTAGCTATTTCACATTGCTATCTAGTCACACCTATTGTAGCTACAGGGATCAAATCACTATCATATACTTTCACACAAAAACGTCGCGTTCCCTCTTAGATTCTTCATACTGTGTATATAAATTTTAGGTTCCTCCTCATTATATAATAATAAATTCGTGTTATTTGCATTCCACCTATATTCCTCCATCCCCCAAGTATAAACAGTGATTAGTCCCTAATACTGAAAAAGGACCAATATGAATATATACATATGGTGTAGGCATTTTTGACCCTGATGGTACTGGGTTTTCCGTCCTCGCTTTTTTGGCTGGTTTAGGGAATTGACTTTAACAACAACAGGCCAGTATGGATACAGTGTATGTATACGGTACTGGGCTTTGGCCATTTGCCTTCTTGGTTGTTCTTGGTTAATTGAGCCTGATCACCCCACCCCCCTTCATGCCTCAACATGTGAGGGAGTTTTAAAAAAATTGATTATATTGACAAAATGACCACTATAAATACATACGGTGTAGGCGTTTTTGACCCTGATGGTACCGGGCTTTCTGTCCTGGCTTTTTTGGCTGGTCTAGGTTCTGCAGAGCCTGGTCTCTTTGCACTTGTAGTAGTAGATACTGTAGAATACAAAATACACAAGGGATGATTTTGCCACAATACTGGGAAACTAAAGTTGGACTTTGGGGTTAATGGGGTCTAAAATTATCAAATACCAATTCAGAACTGTTATTGGCTGTAAATTTGTTTACAAATATGTTGGAATGACATGTACTAACACATTTGTAGACCACTCGGCCCTTACATTTTGCAATTGAAAATTTAGTTCAAATGCAAATTTTACTTTACAAAGACACCAATTTGTCCTGTTCCTGGTGTTTTTGTATCTATATATAGCTACTTTTCTCAAAACACATTCCAAGTATAAACTATTTTTAAAACTCTAAACGTATCCTTAGGATGAATTTACGTTTTGTTATTTATTTTTGCCAAAATACAAATGCATAATATTTCATGCATATTCCCACATTTATAATCATTATTATGGTTTGAATGGCGTGGGAATGTTAATAATAATAATACAATGGTTCTTGTAATGCACGCAAATCAACCATTTGGGTTCTCTAGCTAGGCACTGTTGTGTAGGTGAGCTGTAGCGCTCACACCAGTAAAGCCCGGTAAGCAGTCATTCAGTCACATTACACAACGGAAACCAGGTCTATTGGACAGAGATGTGGGAAGATGTTTGATTTTTAGGATGTATGAGGAAACCAGAGTGCCCGGAGAAAACCTACCAAGGCGGATATGAAATCGACAAACCAAGTTCACATACAATTACTGCATTGGTGAAAGGCAACTTGCCCGAAAACGAGCATGATTACTGATGAAAGTATTGATTGCATCATATATAAGATATTCCGAATTAATCCCCAACAAGCGACCCTGCCAGGAATCGGACCCAGGACCTCTCGCACTGATACCTAATGCTCTAACCAGTGAGCCATGCTACTTCTTTAGTACTTTCGAGATTGCTTTGTATTTTTCTCATTAGAAACACTTGATAGTCAAACTTTGTGAATATTTTTGAAGAGAAGAATAGCTCTTATTCCATCAAACAAGGTGTAATATATACATCGAAAAATATGTTCGACAAAGCCAGGAAATTACTTACGACTGATAACTTTCAACATCCTTGAAGATGTCTTGATCACAAGTGACTTGATCCACTGCTTTTCCCCCGGAGGTTCTCGATCCTCGACGACAAAGTTCTTTTTAGCAGTGGGTCATATACGTGATCAAGAGAATACGATCCTATATCCCGATTGAAGGTTTTGTCCCCCTCTTTCTGATCCAGATGGCCTCTCTTATTTTTCTTGTGGGTTGATTAGAGTCTTTTTCTAGAATTTTGGCATTGTCCCAGTCGATAACATGGTTTTCGGCTGCTATGTGGTCTGTGATTGCAGACTTATTGAGTTCGGAAGTAGACTCTTTGCGCGTGGCACGGGTGAATTTCTTTTTCTCTATTTTTTTCGCGTCTTGTTGGTGTTCTTTGAGTCTAACTCCAAAGGCTCTACCTGTCTCGCCCACGTAGGATTTTTCGCAGCCCTTGCAACACACCTCGTAAATGACACCACATGTTTCACAAGTGTCACGTTTGTCCTTTGGGTGAACCAGCAAAGTTTTTAGGGTGTTGTGGGGTTTAATTGCGGCGTTGATGTTATGCTTGCGAAAAATTCTTTGCAGCTTTTCAGTCAAACCTTCAACGTATGGTATGACAACCATAGCTTTAGCAGTGTCCCGGTCGTTGTTATCTTTCTTTCTTTTAGATGTTGTCTCTTGTTCCTCATGTTTCTTACTCAGTTGGTTTTTCACTTTGTCTAATGACCATTTGGGATAACCGCAACTGGCGAGGGCTGTTCTTATTCTTTCCTCTTCTGCCAACTTGTCCCCCTCTTCAGTGACAATGGTGTGCATACGGTCCATGAGTGTTCTTATGACCCCCAATTTTTGATGGAGAGGGTGTTGTGAATCAAAGTTGAGGTACTGGTCCGTATGTGTCTTCTTTCTGTAGACCAGAAGTTTAATTGAGCCATCCTGTTTGCGAACGATGAGAGTGTCCAAAAAAGGGATTTTCCCCTCTTTTTCCTCCTCATACGTGAACTTTATGTTTCCAGTGGGGTCTATGGTGTTGAGATGTTCTGTTAAGCTTTCTGTTGTTCCTTTGGCGATGATTTCCAGAACGTCGTCAACGTAGCGCTTCCATAACTTTGGTCTGCAATCAATAGGCGCCGTGGCGATAGCCTCTTTCTCTAACCACTCCATGAAAAGATTTGCAATAATTGCACTCACGGGGCTACCCATCGCTGCACCGAATCGTTGACGATATACCTCTCCTTTGAAAACAAAGTACGTTGTTGTGAGTATAAACTCCAACAGTTCCATGATGTCATTGGCTGTGAGTTTTGTACGAGATGGCAAAGTTGTGTCTTCTTCCAGTCTATCTTTGATGATTTCTAATGTCTTATCAATAGGTGTGTTAGTGAAGAGCGAAACCACATCATGTGAGTTAAAAATATCGTCGTCTTCTACAAGGATAGCTGTTAATTCTTCTGCGAGGTGTTTTGAGTTTTTAACGTGATGCTCAGACTTGCCCATTAATGGTGACAAGATTTCAGCCAATGCTTTAGATGTTTGATAACAAATACTGCCCATGTAATCTACGATAGGCCTGATGGGGTTGCCCTCTTTGTGTATTTTGGTAGTACAGTAGAGACGTGGCGTGCCTTCGGCTGTGGGGTACAGTAATCTGTATTGGCTTTCGTTGATTTTTTTGTCATTTTTAAGTCTTTGAAGCATACTCACTAGTTTCCTCTTGTATACTGGCGTGGGATCTTTTTTCAGCTTCTCATAGGTGCGTGTATCACTTAGCATGTTGTTGACTTTCAGCTGATATTGTTGGTTTGTTTGAACAACAGTGCACTTGCCTTTATCTGCTCCCATGATTAGCAAATCCTTTGATTTTTTCAACTCTGACAAAGCTCGTTTTTCATCTTTGGTTATGTTAGATTTTGGTACCTTTGCTGTTTTTAACGTACCTGCTATTTCCATACGTAAATTCTGTGCTTCATCCACGGCCAGTTTGTTACACGCCGACTCGGTTGCCACAATAAATTCATCGTATGGGATCTTATCCACTGTCACAGCAAAACCCAAACCTTTCGAAAGCAAACTTTGTTGTGGTTCTGTAAGCTCCTGTTCTGAGATGTTTTTCACCCATTTTTCTCTCCACTTTTTCAACTGTGTTCCGCTCAAATCCAGCTCTGTTTCTTTCTTTTTGGATTCATGCTTCTTCACGAGACGTTCAAGCTTAGTTTTGTGCCTTTCTTTCGTGATTTCTACCTCCCGTTTTCGCTTGTTTTCAACGTGAGTTTCAAGATGGCTGCGAACTTCCGGGTCGTCGATTTCAAGTGTTTCTAGATCTTTTTTCTGCGATTCCCGTTTTTGCTTTAATTTTCTAATCTTGTTATGAACCACACGTATTCGTTCATTGACAAGATCCTTTTCAGCTCTACGTATGATGTTTTTCGCCTTTTCTGTGTTGATAGGACAACGTATACGAAGACTAGACGGTGTAATTCCATTGTCTTTACATCGGTGGGTAAACGTTAAATGTTGTTGATGACGGACTAATTTCCGATCGGTATTCTCGAGATCACGTACATTTTTTACTGCATGTTGACCATAAATATTCCTCAGTTCATGAAATAACTTCCTGGCTTTGTCGAACATAATTTTCGATATATTTGTTGCTACAAGCCTACAGAAATGCACCTTTTTCAAGAGATAATGTGTAGTTTCATTAAATGGGCTAACAGATTCAGTTTTTTTTTATATTAGGTTAATCAAAAAGATTCAGTTTTGATTTTTGTTGTCACCCTTTCATTTTGTACTTAGGGTCTATATAAGTCTAGCCAAATTTCACACATTTCGAAAAAAGTGAAGAGGGTGCTACCATGGCTGAATGCTTTTTATGTGCAGTCTGTGGGATTGTCAGGTTAATTACACCCTTTTGTTTTGGCAAGTTAACATTCATTTTTTAATGTACGTTTTCCACAGCAAACACCCTTCTGTACATACAAGCAAGGACTATTACATAAAACTATAAACAATTATATACAGGGTGTCCCAGAAATAATAAACGTATTGTTCAAAAAAAACAAATTGATAGCCAATTGATTTTATACATCCTTTTCCACACTTTGTGGTAAAATTAACCAATTCAGTTTACTCGTTGCGATGATATAAACGATTACATCAGGGGATTACATACGTGATACTGATGTTTTTATATTCTACCTAATTCTAAATAGTTATACTATAAAATATTTCGACACAAATCTCACACTTATTTAACAGTTTTGTTAATGACTGCACGGTATCCCGCCTTTATGGTTGAAAACTCGTATATGTGATACTGCACGTCTAAACCAGGCACAATTTGGCAAGAGGTACAATTTAGGTTATTGGTGTATTATAAAAATATAGGATTTGCACATTACAACACCACTTGTTTGATTGAAATCGGACATTCCAAATCAAAGTTGTAAAGTTTAAAATTTGGACTGTCCGAAATGTTGAAAACGTGAAAAAGTCCATTAAAATTTGCATAAAACAAAGTAAATAATAATAAAAAAAAAAGAAAAACTAATAAAAGTTGAAATTGCCAATGAAATTTTTAGTTTTACACTCGAAAAGTCTGTTTTTGAAATAACTAGCATCATTAAATCATGAGAAACTCAAAATTGCCAAAAAAAAAACAACCCAGCAACACTTTTGCATTTTATTCCGTTCATAACTCTGCCCAATTGTTCCTGGTTTTGACATGCGGCGTCACATATCTGCTTTAGCATGTTTAGTTCAAATCACATTAAAATAAATATATACAACATTGTACGACTGAATAAAACTGTCGCCAATTCTCCCTTTGTGAATGGACTATCTCATAAACTCTTACGAATGTACACACCTTATTGGATCGGTACGTCATTTAGACAACACTCTACGTTTAGGATAATAATATCGATTGACATATATTTGACAAGATATTCGCAAGCGACCGTGGTTAAGTGTACTCGGGTCGAGACCCGAAAAAAAAAATGAAACAATTTAATTATTAATAATCAGTATAATTGATATGGAACAAATGATTATTTCATTAAATTAAGGAAATAAAACATGATTTAAAAAGACGGCAGTCTATAAATATCAAATTGCTCTATCGTGACTTTCTAGTAGTTATATCTATCTATTGTTCAATACCAAGAGGCGAGCATGACTGAGTTTTCATTGTATCTATCGGTAGATGAACTACTCAGGGTACGTATATAATGGATTAGGATTTTGGATAAATGTGAAGCAATTAAACCACTAGGGTTTATATAGGTATTTCTAAAGAATAGGTTAGAGTTAAAGAGGTCAACGTGCACGATTAGTTAATTCGTTTGTTATAAAAGGGACATCGTACTTAATTATCTAAATTCCTTTGCCATAAAAAGGACATCGAGCAAAATTAAATAATTTGGAGACACTATCTCGCAAGGTAGTGATTCGAAGATATAATGCAAAAAACAGCAATGGATACGAATAATCGACTGAAGAACTAGAAGTGTATTTTTAGAAAACAATTTGTGTCGCCTAAAGAACCTACCATCTGTAACGAAATGTAGAATGGTCTATGAATCCAATAATTGTATTTTTACATGACTGTTTATATTCAACGAGTGTAACCATGAATAAATAAAGTTGTTATTATTATTTTTAGTATATACTTCGTGCCTGTAATGAGTTGTGCTGCTTTGTTTTGCAGGACTTACTGTACATGCATTTTGTGTTGAAGTCTTCACTAGACGTACTCCTCCTGGGCAGTGGATCACACATGTCATTGTCCCCTTCCAAAGCAGGATGATCTCAGCCTAATGATCAACTAAAGAAGAATCACACTCAAAGAACAATATAGCTCTGCGGCTACATTCTTCTTCTTGCACGGATTGCTTGCTGCTCTTCCTCAAAAGTAGGTAGATCCACACAAATGGATAGGTGTTGATTAGCTGGTGGTGGCATGATATGCTAAATTGATAATAATGGCCCACTTTTGTTATTTGTTTCGTTACTTCTTAGATTTAGTAGATCAGCAACGTATTCTCTCCATTCAGCACAAGCTCGATGTCACTGGACGGGGTTTCCTTGCTTTTGAATTTGATCTATTATCCTGGGCAGAGATTTTGTTGATGATGTTCCAGGTGGTGTTAAAGTGACCTGTCCGATCTGCTTCCTGGAGGTTTTCCATCTGTTGTTCTATTGAAGCCACGTCATCACATCTATATGTAATTATAGGCTCATATCAATTATTCACATTTTATCAACATTCGTGCTGTATGGGATCAACTGTACCCCTTTTTGGACTCAGTTAACTACATTCACATACCAGTTGAATGCTTGTTATAAAAGTATTCTTGCTTTTTCTTGATACAATATGCCCCATGTTAGTCCAAAATTCCTGAACGGCAATGGTACTTGTTTGAATCTTGACGAAGTGTGAGCTACTTAACACTTAAGTGCATAACCCCCGGTTGACTCCCGTTAGTGTAAATGGACCCCCCTAAAAAACACTTTTCCAGATAGATTCTTTATTGAAACTCTGGTCACTGATAGAGTACTCCAAGACAACTAAAAAACAGAAACAAAAATGGCGGCCAAAATACCGATTTTCATTTCGCGGCAAAAAGAAAATGGGGGTAAAAATGAAAAACCACTTCCCGAAAGAATTTTTCAATAAGCTTCAGCTCATAATAGGAGAACATAAGTACAATTACATTTCTGAAATAAAATTTGAAAAAAAAAACCCAATTTTTTCAAAACCCCTTAAAATGACAATAAATGGCGGCCATTTTGAGAACGACAAGTGCGATCTGAATTTGTATTCACCAAAATTGCGGAATGTGAAGTTAGGCAATTACCTAAATAATTAGCGTAAAATATGTTTGCGTTTCAAACGGGAGACGCGAAAAACCCCCTTATGCACTTAAGTGTTAAAAAACACATTCGACGAAGCAGAAATTATGCTTCCGCATTTAAACAATCAAAGAGATTCGAATGGATTGAGTAGTCTGTGAAATACATGACACACAATAGCTGTTGCGTTCTTTATTAAGTTGAGTTATTAGAAACATTGATCTGATAGTTATATATAGGGGGACTTACACATATAAGGTATTCATAGAACGACGATATGCCTCTTCTTAGGCTATGTTCTTGGGAAATTCGTAGCCATTGGTCAGCCTTTCAACTTAAAATGTCCAAACATATATATGGATCCCGTTATCGACACTAACCATTAGCCATGGTTTCGATTTTAAGAACATGTCGACGACGTTATTCCAAACGTTCCTTATTTACCTATAAATCCTACAAAATTACATTTGAAAGTGTGTATGGCTAACGAGGAGTCTACGAGGCTGGAGCAGCGCCCCCTGGTCCTCTTCCAAACCAGATCTAAATAAAATCTTCTGGTTCATATACACCAAGATTTATTGTTAATCCGCCAAGCTAACATAAAATGTTTAGTAAACATATTTCATTTCCAGACATTCTAACGTAAAATTTGCACTCCAAATTTGTATTTATTTAATTGTCCATCAGCGTCAATTAAAATTTACATCAGACCTAGTGCCTCAGAGAAACCGTTTTGGTCAAATGGAGGATACATTGATGATTTGGGCAAAACAGGTAAGGCAACAAAAGTCAAAAGAGTACGCGAAATAGCTGTACCCATGCCAGAAAACAATATGTGTAACTGTTTTTTTTTTAAGATATGAGAAATAACGTAGATTTATTTCAAAGACATGAAAATGATTACAATTTTTGGGACGAAAATGGCGTACAATATTTTATGACACATGCAATTAAAAGCACTAGTGCAAAAACTTTGAGATTAGCGATCGATGTGTTTACGGTTACTAGTATGCTGTCAATTCTGGATTCGCCGTTTTTAGTAGACGGAGTTTTGTTTGGAGAATAAATATATAAAATTAAAATTCATTATTATATCGAAACCCGTGCTCTACATAATACATTTATTGTTTACGTTTGCTACAAAAGGCATGCAGCCCTACAAAGTAAAACGCAGTAACTGCAATTACAACATCCTTCATTTCACTCTCTGTTTTCAATCATTCAAAAAGGTAAAAAAGATGTATGTTGTATAATAAACATGACATACACTGCATGTATGCATGCAAACCAGCCATTGTCTGTTTATTGATTCATTCTTCTCACAAGGTAAAACAAAGTATATGTATATTGTATATATTGTATGTACTGCGTTTTACCTTGGTAGTCACAACGATTGCATGGCGTAGGAAATTGCAATTTTAGTTTCGCTTCGTCATGCGATCGCCGAGGAGTTGTCATCAAATTTGACTTTATTCATTTATTTTCATTTATTGGACACTTACAATCGAAGGAAAAATATACAGATTTAAACTAGGTGTTTTAAGTTTAAAAACATTTATTTGATTTGGGGGTGTCTCGTTATGTCAAGGATAATTTAAGGTTTTAAAAGAGACTACTTGGACAATATCTAATTTTATTTGCTTTTTAGTCAAACTGAACTGATTATTGGAAAGCGTTTCTCATATTGAGTTTATACTATATAGGAACAACAGCATACCAAATCAACCTCTTGTCATTCTGTTATCACCGATCATGTGATGTATTTGAGTGGCAATTAATTGAACGTAAGTTTAATTACATTTTGTCAGACTCAGATATGAATGTGACATGTGAGTTAATTCTACTAGACCTTATTAAACTGTAGGAATCGCGTGCCACTTTATGTATCTCTAGCAAATTGACATTACAAATATAGCAAGTTGACATCACGAAAATCTATTATTGAATACATTAATATTGTTGGCAATTTAAATTTAACGTGTAGATAATTTGACTCCGACGTATAATTTGTATCTTAGCATCTTATTTGATATAACAAAACAGCAGGCTTTTAAAGTTTTTTTCTTCATAGTGACTAACTAAATATTCTACATAAATGGTAGAACTTCAAAAATCGAGCAACCGTGAAAGATGAACTTGTACTAGTTGATCTCCCGTGGATATTTGGCGCGAGCTCCTCTTTTTAACATGCAATAAATTTGAAAATTTGACCATTTCTTCGTGAACATACAGTACATTTTACATTTACATGCATTTAGGGCGCCATTCACCACGGGATACCATGACGCTTACAACAAATAAAATAAAATACACTACAAAAACACAACAAAATGCAATTTCAGAGAATAGTTCAAGTAAACAAATGAGTTTTTGACAGTGACTTGAACTAGGATGTGGTTGTGGCAGATCTTATGTTCAGTGGGAGTGAGTTCCAGGTTTCAGCTGCAGTAATGTGAAATCTTTAATCGCCAGTGATGGTGTTACTGAGTCTTGGAATAGCAAGCCGGTTACTGTCAGAAGACGGTCGCAAGGTGCGAGCAGGAACATGGATGGTTAAGTAGTCAGAGATATAATTGGGACTTATGTGTTGCATGGACTTGAAGACATACAGAAGGATCTTAAACAGCACTCTTTGGCGAACTGGAAGCCAGTGCAAGATATAAAGAAGAGTCATCATCGTTCGGCTGCGGAGCAGGCGACTACAAGTTTCCTCCAGCTGCAACGGTCCTGGGCCATTACCGACATTTGTCCTTCACTCAGCATATCATTTACGTCCCCCAGCAGGCATTGGATGTACTTTGGGAACAGAGTTCTTTGTCGTCCAGGTTTTTTTCTTCCATGCCTTGGAACATAGAGTGCGTACTCTTTGCAGGGCTCACCATCAGGCAATCGTAGGACATGGCCCAAGAACTTAAGCTGGCGAAGTCTAGCCTTCTCAACAAGAGGTGTTGTCCCAGTCAGGTTATA
>JAUMTS010561037.1:0-13035 GCA_032273385.1 Ophiopholis aculeata | reverse complement strand
ACGATAATTAGCAAAAAGTTTGAAACTTTGTGTCAACTTTGATTTCAAACTCTGCCAATATTGTTTCTATTTTGCAAACACTGTTTCTTGTTAGGTTTGGAATAATGACTTCATGGTCAATTAATAATCCTTGTCCTGCTCCTGGTTGTTATCCTTCTTGTGTTTTCCTCTGGTATGGTAGCTGGTTTAGAAGTACACAGCCATTTACTCATTACATCAGTCACCTGGCAGCTCAGGTACTCTGGAGTTCTACCCTTAGTACTCCCAAAGTAGCCCAGGTACTGTGTTTATGGTAGGGGAGGTCCCTGGATGTACTCCCCTGCCGTTTACCTGAAAGGCACTACCAGAGTACAACCAGTGGACAACCACAACCAAGTAACAGAGGACAATCAGAGTACTACCAAAGGTCAACTGAAGTACAAGCCGGAGTACTACCGCAGCCATTCCCCCTAAGGTGCGTGAGAGGGGAGTACAACCCTAGGTACTCCCATACACAGCAACTTCCTAAGTACAACTGGAGGACAACCAGAGTACTACCGTAGGTACTCCCCTACCAGTTATATGTAACTTAAGGCCCACCATAGGTAACCAGCCGGCAAAAATACATGGTTTATGGCGCCATCCCAGGTGCTTGAGAGGTGGATAGGAATAGGAAAATGGCTGTGTACCTTACTGCTCTTGCCATGCAACTGGGAAAGTGCCACTTTGCTCAAAGCAAAAGATCACAGAGTTGTATTCAACCCTTGAGCATTACAGCTTTGTGATGAGACCACAGTGGCAGTGCTGCTGTTGCAGGTTTTAAAATAGCAAGCATCGTCCACGTAGCAACTGAAACCAGCATAAACATTAAAGATTGTCACTGAAAGCTTCTGTCTAATCATTGGACTTGATTTCTTCCACTTTATCTTTTTATAAAGCTTTATCAATTTGATTGAAACAGTTTATCCAAGTTCAATCCAATTAAGCAATCTTGTTTAAACAAGGAAATTAAGACTGAAGGAGCATATTTAACAGGATAAACTAGTTCACACAAAAGTAGGGCAAAACGTGTAAATTATTCACACCTTATGTTTAGAATGAATATAGGTTAGGTCAGAAAAGTTGTGGTTAGATATGGAAATTGAATAGTCAATTGTAGGTCAAAGGTGTCAACATTGATCTATAAACTCTGCCATTATTATTTCAATGCTGCAAACACTGACTCTGGCAGGTTTTGAACTCCAGACCTGAGGATTGAAGCGCTCACCCTACTACATTATGTGACCATCCACGACGAACCAAGTGTAAAGTCACCATGGCCCATTCAGAGACAAAGGTCCATAAACTTTACAATAAAAGGGAGACAAAGGCTTTTGTTTGCAATTGCCACTTGTAATACATAGTTATTCAGCTTATTTTCTGCAGATTTTATTGAAATCGAAATTTGCAATTTGCAACTTCACACTTGGTTCCCCGACGACGGTCACATATAGAAAGTATGCATGGTTCCCTATAAAATTGGTTTTCTTTGAATGCTGGTTGAAGGAACATGTTGTAACATTTAATACAAAATTGTGTAAAAATTCCAACTCCTTATTTACCTTTAACCTTATAAAACCAAGTCTGATTGAAACAATTGAAGCAAGTTCAATCTGATTAAACAATCCTGTTTTAAATGTGGAAATTGAGAATGAAGGAAAGTATTCAACAGGATAAACTAGTTCACAATAAGGTAGGGTGAGAATTAATAGCAGCTCACGTTGGAGAAAATAGGGTAGATATGGAAACATTATTCTTTGTAGGTTCAAAATGTCATCTTTGATTTGACTCTGCCATCGTTATTTCAATTCTGCAAACACTGACTCTGTCAGGTTTCAAACCCCAGACTAATGATTGAAACGCTCACCCTACCAAATATGGTAAGCATGCATGTTCCCTGCAAAATTGGGTTTTCTTAAATAGAGCTTCAACCAAAGTTATAAAGAATTGTGTCAAGAATCTGACTCGTTACCCTTGACCTAAGTCTTAATATAAAACCAGCTCTGATTAAAACAGTTTGCCCAAGTTCAATTCAATTAACCATTCCAGTTTTTAAAATTAAAATTGGTAGTGAAAGAATGTCCTTAACAGGATAAACTAGTTCACACAGAAAGATGGAGTGAAACCGTGAAAATTAATCACAGCAAGAATTTAGGTTTGATATGGAAGTGGCGACGTGCTATGTGGGTTAAAGGTGTCAACATTGATTTAAAACTAAGCTATCGTTATGTTAGTGATGGAAAAGGTCATTTTACCCCTGTAGACCTTTTAGGATACCGCAGGGACCTTTTCTCCAATATCATACCATGTACTATTTATGGCAGACCTTTAAGGATACCGGTAAAACTTGTCCCTGTATCGATCATACCATGCACTTTTAGGATACCGCATAAAGATTTCCCCTATATCATATACCATGCACTTTTTATAATAGACCTTTTGGGATACCACATAGACCTTTTTTTCCCTATGTCGTACCATGCACTATTTATGAAGATGCATAGGAAAATGATCCCTTGCGTCATTCTCGCCTGCTTAAGTTTGTCCAAATGCTGTTGTTGTGCAGACTTTAATATATATGAAAAGTACTCAAGCAGAAGTACCCTCCTAGAATAATACTGTATGAGGGATTTTTCGATTAGCACAACAGACGCTTCTGCGACAAGGAAACACCCAACGTCGTCATCATCACACGACTGTTGTGAGGCCCGTGGCGTGTTGTAGCATTTAGAGGACCAACGCATCGCAAAGAAGACGCATGCGCACATGTCTCTAGGTGTCTACCGTCGTATAAGCATCCGTCGTGCAAATCGAAAAGTCCCTATTGTATGAGAGACAGGAACAATTGTTTATGTTAAGGCATTTTGTATTGTTAAAAACTTGTGGGGGCTCTCAATATTATATACTTACCATGCTCCATCAAAAAGACCCCCTTTGTCTGCCCGCTGCCACCGAAAGACCCTAGTTTTTCACAATCTGTCATCCAATGATCTCCTATTTTTCACTTTTTCTTCACTGAAAAACCCTTATTTTTCCGAAATTTTGCTGAAATAGGTGGTAACCTTTCCAAATAAGTGTTGGGAAATTACCAGTAAGTTTTGAAAATATTGCGAAAAAGATCCTATTTTTGGAAGGTTGTCACCAAAAGACCACCCTTTTTTAGGCAATTTGTCACCAAAAGACCCTTACTTTCAAGGTGGCCAATGGAGTTTGTACGTCCCTTTCATATTTGAGTTCCCCCTTCCTCCCGGGTAAAAACTGAACGTGCCTTTCACCAATGCAGTAGTTGTATGTGAACTTTGTTTGCTAATTCCATATCCACCTTGGTAGGTTTTCTCCGGGCATTCCTGTTTCCTCCAACATTTTAAAAATCCGTTTCTGGCTATTATTTGGTGTACAGAGGGCCTTCATGGAAAGCAGTGCTAGATCACTGATGAGGCTACCCTCTTTAAATATGTCTAATTTATTTATTTATGTATTACCTTCCCACTGTACTATTTTTAAATTACGCCATCAATAAGCAAATTTGTTTTATTTTCTGTTTTTTTCATAGCCCTGTCCAGATGTGTATGAATACCCACTTATGACCGAATTATACTGCAAACACCTCATAGAAGAAATGGAACATCATGGCAAATGGTCTGCTGGTAATAATGAGGTAAGTGTTGCCAACTCTCCAGGATGTAGCCCAATTGGGTTGATCAAGATCCCCGTACACAACCCCTGTCCAGATGTGTACAAATACTCTCTAGTGATAGAAACTACGCAAAACACCTCAGAGAAGAAATGGAACATCATGGTAAATGGTCTACTGGTAATAATAAGGTAAGTGTTGCCAACTCTTAAGTATGTAGCCCAATTGTGCTGGTTAAGATTCTCTCACCACAAACCCTGTCCATTTGTACCAATACTCTCTTGTGATAGAAACCTACACAAAACACCTCAGAAGAAATGAAACTTTACGGCGAATGGTCTAGTGGTAATAATACTAATAAATGAGGCAGGTGTTGCGGTAAAGCCTATCATTGTAATTCTCTTTTCATCCTCTATCGATCCATGTGTGATTCATGGTCATAGAGTATGTATTTTTTAGAAAATTCACAACCAATTTCACCTTTCCCTATGCAGTAAATTAATTAAAATCTATGATTTTTGGCCAACAAATCGGCCCTTTTTTAAAATCTCTCTCTACAATAGCCCAGTAGATTGGTGTTTTGACATGTCTGTGGTGTTGCTAAGGTACTGTAAAAATAACAGCCTAGATCGTACATTAACCCTTACCCTGAATGGGCTGTGGGGAAGGTGGTACAGAGACATCTCCCAAAGAAAGAAGGAAGGGTAGGTGGAGAAAAAAATTTGCGCGTAAAATAACAGTGGCGCTGTTCACGTGTACGTACTACGTAGCGTAAAATCTAAACTGAAATTATTCAAACAATTGACATGATTTTGATTGTTACGGTCGTAATCTACAGGATTTTAACCATGTATATCCATTGAAGGCTGATTTAGTGGTGTGCTTCCTTATTGTCCGAATTATTTAACCCCACGGGCACAGTAAATAAAATCATTAGCATCATAATTTTACTCATTTAAAATAGTAAACTGTCAAATGTAACATCTTTCATCAAAGTGAATAAATGATCAGCTTAGTCTAGCCGTGCACTTCCAATACTCGTAGGATGAGATTGCAATATTTCATGAGCATTGATTGACATACCCCAATGAAGCACACAATTATTTTTGACATTCCTAATGCAAAAGTGAAGAACTTGCACAAGTTGCAGAATCATTGAATTCAATTGAAAATGTTATCTTTTTACAAATAAATGACAAGTTAAGGGTAGTGTTAACCCTGAAATTGATGAAATTGTCAAGTGCTGTCATTTTGAAACATTAATGTAATGTATATAAAAGTATACATTTTTGGAAAGAAAATGAGTCAAAGAATCTAATTTTGGTATCAAAATTCAATAAAAATGCTGATTTTTTTAATGTTGACCAAAAAAACACTTGTTTGGCTCTAAAAGTTACAGACGACCTAGCAAAATAAGTTTTAGGTAAAAAATGCCGAAATTGCACTAACATCATCTGAAGGCACACTTCTAGAATCTTTTTTTTTTCTTCAATTTTTTCATAAAATTTCTTAGTTTTTGTCCAAAAAGTGCAAAAAAATGATTTTTGCCTTAATAATACAATTGTTGACCTTTTTTGGTCAACATTCAAAGAGTATACATTTTTATGAAAAAATATTTAAAAAAGATCCTAGAAGAGTGGCTTTAGATGATTTTGGTATAATTTTGGCTTTTTTAAACAAAAACTGATTTTGCTAGGTCGACCGTAAATTAATATTTCAAAAGTGACAGCGCTTGAAAATGTCATCAATTTCAGGATTGACACTACCCTTAACAGATAAGATCTTCCCCCCTGTTAGTCACCAGATGCCATTGACAGATCTGGTTTGGGATTAAGATGATAAGATTAACATTTGATTCAAAGTTTCCTTTGCTCACAAGCTTTTAAATCAAAACGTTTTACTGGATCAGTATTCAGATTAGGACTAAGTTGAATGACTGTAATTTGCAGTTTGAAAGTTAGGCAAAAGAAAAAAATATACATGTTTCTCGTCCCCTCCCACCTCCTTTGTTGAAGATTTTGCCACTTGCTTTTTATTTTGCAAACTTTCAGTCATAACTTTGTTTAAAAGATGTTTGAGAAGTTATCTATATCATTACAAATTGTATCAAAAGCATTTGTAAAGAGTTGTGTGATCCCTAGAAGGGCATACCTCTCAAAACAACAAAATAAAAAGGGCCTCCTCCTTACAGATACCATTCTGTATGCCAAATTTGGAGCCAGAAAGCCGCTAAATAGGGGAATTTTGGTCCATTTTCCAATAAAAAATTAAAGTTAAAAAGCCCCTCCACCTCCTACTTTTCAAAAACCCATACGTGAAACATGTTTTTTAACTTGGCCTTATGACTGTGGGTTAGATTACAGATAAGTACAAAAGATTACAATAAGGGATTAAGGATCAGTGTGAGGGGTTGTAAGGGATTAGGAATGAACTTTTTTAAGTGCGGAGGGAATTTGGTTGTTAAGTGATTTTATGTTGGAGTTCATTTATTTGGGTCATACGTTAAGCTGTTGTACTTTTCTGTATCAAATTATAAATGTAAATTTTCATCTGGTGTTATGAAGAGATTGTAATCCAACTTTTTTAATTGTAAACCATTTAAGTGTTTTTTAGCAAATTCATGTTGGGATTTGATCTATTTGGGTCAAACATAATCAATTGCACTTTTTTGTATCAAACTAAAATGATTTTTTCGTCACTAACGTTACAAAGAGATTATGATTGAACTTTGAATGAAAGTACAAATGGAATTTTTTTCCTGTCAAGTAAATTTTGGTTAGAGTAAATTTATGCTCATACACTTCAAGTGGCAAAATGGAAAGAAAAATTTAGATTTTAACATGTCAGGTGAATTCAGATTGGAGCTTATTCATTTCGGTCATTCGTAGTATACTTAAGTGGCAAAAAGAAAAGACAATATTTGATTTTTACAAATCAGGTGAATTCTATAGGTTTGAGCTTAATTATTTAAACCATTTCCAACCCTTTTAACTTGCTGTCAAAACAAAAAGTGCAAATTCTTATTTGCAGAAAATTTGAAATTTCACAAGTGCTTGTTTCCCTTTGTTCAAACAAAACTGGTTTACATGCTCATTCCTGTTAATTTGGATAATTGTACAATTAGAACGATTTGGGGAGCTGCCTCCTAGTGTAATTCCCAATTAATCTAATACTAAATTGCGTCTGATACCAATTTAGGGTTAGAATCAGGGTTAGGGTTGGTGTTAGATTGCTAGGTTTGATACCTAATTTGTGTAATTATAATACAAATTGGATATTTACCAAATGGGATTAGACCGTGTGGCAATAAATCAATGGTTCATCCTCTACCAATATGCTTTTTAATTTCCCAAACCACATGTGATCAAATTAATCATAAATATATAATTTTTTTTCCCATTTTCCCGTAGGATGCCAGATTAGATGGCGGTTACGAGAATGTCCCCACAAGAGATATTCACATGAAGCAGATCAACTATGAGAAGCATTGGCTGTACTTCCTTAAGGAGTTTGTTGCACCAATGTCAGAGAAGGTCTACCCTGGATATTACTCAAAAGTAAGTGGTAAAATCATAGAAAATGGGTAGCCAACTGTGTACTCACCCCTACATTCGAGAAGCATTGGCTATACTTATTGAAGGAGTTAGTTGCACTGACGTCTCAGGTGATCTATCCTGGGTATAACTCGAAGTAAGTGGTAAACGTGTACTTCTACTCTGCTTCTCAGTAGGTTTCATAAGTTTGGGTGTAACGCTCCACTCTGATTACAAGTTTAAGAGTATTTTGACCACCCCAATTTCAGCCTATTTTGTAAATGTTGTACCCGTATTGTGCAACCTGCATTAAAATGAGTTGCTATGCCAGAGCTGAGTGGCTCCGCTAAGTTAGAGCCTTTTGTGCACTTGCTCAGGCTACATATGAGAAGCAGTAGCTGTACTTCCTTAAGGAGTTTGTTGCACCAATGTCTGAGAAGGTCTACCCTGGATATTAAACCAAATTAAGCAAAGAAATTCAACAAGAAGAGGAGGAGTAGGGAAGATTGGGTTTGGAGGAGAAAACTTTTGACAAGCATTGGCTACTTTCTCAAAGGGTTTGTTGCCCCAATTGCGATTAAAATTTACTGTGGGTGTTACTCTAAAGTGGAGAAAATTCAAGATAAAAACATCAGCTGACTTCCAGAAAAATGTTTGTGTACCAATAGCTGGGAAAACTTACCCATTGCTCCAAAGTAAATGTAGAAACATAATGAAACATTGCTGACATGTAGTATTAGAGTGGGGGTACTCTTTCCAGCGTCTCATGGAAGACCAGTTTCTGTAACTAAATTGAGCAACCCTGAATAAATAAATTTTACTACTACTACTACTACTAGTACTATACAAGAAAGCCAGCAAGAAATAATTTATCAAACTCAGAAATATAAACATTGGAAAGTAAGCCCCTGTAAATGTGCCTTGCCAAAATATAGTGAAGGGCAATTCCCCTTTTGATTCCTTGGTTAAAACAAACAGGTACAAGATTTTGCTATAAACCTCATGTTCCTATTGCTGTCATACCAGCGTTATCTCCAATTACTTACCAAAACAGTCTGTGTGGCACTACCTGTAGTTGAGTTACAAATCGTTCACTATTTTGATTTGTTTTGATTGTGAATCAAGTGAATGAATGCCAAAGTTTAAACAAGAATTAGTAACCTTTATTTTATAGGAATGTTTTTGTTCGCTAGGTGACCCATCCCAAAACCATATGCATCAAGGTACAAAACGTTTCCCTTATAGATAACAATTTTTGTCACAAAGCGTATAATGCCTGTAGCCTTTCTGCAGTAAAACATTGACATTTGAGAAGATACCAAAGTCTGTGGATGATAAAGAAGATGGCAGACCCTGATACTTGTGAGTTAGTGAGGTGTATGGGGCAATTTGTGTGTCCTATGTGATATAAGACACACCACTAGTATTTATAAGAGGAATACTTTACTGTAGGCAGTGTTTTGCTGCATTAATTTGTTGGCAATTACAAAAGTTCTTGACATGTGTAAGCTTCATCCAACTTTACTTTGAGCTTCGACGTGATGTTATCACACGTCTTTACTAACTGGCTAGCTTCATTCGCATATTACATTGCAATTATTGTGAGGACTGTGGGTAAATATGTAATATGACAAAAGGCATAGTGGTAGTGACAAAAGCAGAATACAACTGGAGGAGAGAAGGAAGAAAGCCAGACTTACTCTTATGTACTGAAGATCAACCACAAGTGATTGTTTTCTAACACCGGCGACCCAAAGTTCTTGCAATAGCAAAAGTTATATTTCAACCAAGAGCTTGTCTGAATCTGCACAAATATTTCTACTTCCAAAGAACTGTTATAGATTGGAATACACTACATGATTCCATAGTCTAGGCTGAAGGTTTTATAATATCTTAATGGTCTAGGCACATAATTTGATGGTAACCCCCATCAAACTGATCAATCATCCGTTGTATCGTATCTTTGCATGTCCACGTTGTTATATTACACACAAAATATGCCAAAGTTATTGGGAAATCTCAAAAAACTTCTGTGTGATGCATGTTCCTGTAGGATATCATCCAAGTAAACTCTGGGGACCTAAACGAACTGACACACTTTTCATGCTTGAGTTGAAAGGTTGAAAACACTAGATCAGGAACATGGCATACAATAACAAATATGAACAATTTGATAAAGCCATAATAGCAAAGATGCTCTTTCAATCTTTTGCAATTTGAATGCTGTTTTGTTGTGAAATACAGACACCCAAGTGAACATGTGTTGTAAGGTTAACATTCATCAGATTATTGGGTTCAGAAACACCATTGGAAAGATGCAGCGTTTGATAAACCTCACACTATTATATATATGAAAGTTAGAAATAGCACATAATCTGAGCACACAGTGATTTCAGGGTGAGCTCTAGCTCTGTAATTGATGATGTGATAAATCAGCAAAATTGACAATATTTGCACGAGATAACAGTTGTTGGACCCCTTAGATAAATTATACAAATTCCAACTTTGGAGGTCAATCTACTGAAAAAGGAGTCTTAGGCCAAGATGGAGGCTCCTTACAATCTCAAATCCATACGCTCTTTGAGACTTTTATAAAATGCATTATTATTATTATTATTATTGATAATTATTATTACATGTACATGATCAGATCTTGCCATACATCAAATATAAATTATTCAGTTTTACAAAGTAATCATTGGTCACAACCTTGTAAATCTTAAAGAATTGATCAATAGTAATTCTGTCCATGTACAATTAAATTCTGGAAAGCATCAAATTATGATATTGCGCCGTAGTCATTTACTCCCAGGCATTTACTGCATGCTATTTTTACATGTATTATGACAAAAAAGATTTGTGAACTGAAGAAAGAACATATTTATATTTCCGGTTATGACGTTCATATCCTGTGTAGCATAAGTGATTCATAATGATGAAACAATGATTCAAATCAAATTGATTTTATAGTATAATATGTTTCGCTTTCTTCAAACTGAAACTCATACATCCTTTGCTTCAAGGTTTGCGGTGTAAACACACTATGGTGCCATTTGGTATGAAAAGTCATAGATGCCGTGGGTCATTTAAAGAAAACCCGTTGCATTTCGAGAAAATGTGCATCCTAGAATGTATCAAATTAGCTGACCACTTTGATGTTATTTGAAGACAATTTGCAAATGCATTTGCTAAATTTGTCAATGTTGTTCACCCTGGGGTTAATTATGGAAATTGTAAACTCAAGTTCACTTAACAAGCCAATTTACATCTCTGTTAGATCTTACTCCAAACAGTATCACTATCAGCATTAAAATCTATCGCAGATATTGCACATCGTCATGGGAACCTGTGATGTAAAGAAATACCCGTTTATCGACCTCAACAAAATTGAGTTTAGATGACTTGCTGTGAGAAGTGTTGTGCTTCCAGTAGAGGTGAACTGACAATGATATAAGAATAACACTTGATTGTCAAAGGTGCTTACATATTCAGTGATTAACTGGTTAATTTTAGAAACAAAATTGCAAATACAAATGTATTTCAGAAACGGAGATGTTGTGTGTGTTGTAGCAACACATAATAATGTACTAGCAATATCTGAAGCAATTTAGTACAAATTGAGTAAACATGCTAAGCTGCAACCCTATAATGTTCTTTTGTTTTGATTATTTTTAAAAAATTGTTCCTGTAATGTGTAGCTGTGTCAGGCTTTGGTAGGATGAGAAATATATGAGATCAGAAATACTATATCCCGACCCTTTCTTTCCATAATGATTCCTCATGCGAGACCTGAAAAAGGAAGTCGTTTGAACATGATATGTGGTGACTGTACCAAGAACGTATCAGCCCTAGCAATATCAGATTCAGTGGTTCCCTCTTCGTATGTATACCGTTTCTAGACCTATAATTGTAAAATCTGTTTTTATTTTGACACCTGCCAAAATGTCAGGTTACTCTGCAAATGTGGTGTAGTTTTTCTTCAACACTCCAATACATAAACATATTAATTCAAGTGTTTGTTCAAGTTATTCCATTTTACACATATTTAGATTGTGAATATTATCATGATTATAATCTTTATTAGCTTCCTGCATTGACTATTTTATACCTAATTCAATGGAGTTTGATTACAATTATGAGATTACTGTGATATAAACTTCCTGATGAGTATCAAAACAATATCACACTTTCCTTTGGTATGTTGTAGCTCAGTGTGCTAAGTGGCTTGGTATTTGTGGCTGTCAATGGATTCAGTCATCTAACTTGTCCACCTTCCTGTTTTTAATTTGTGTACAGTGATTCAGATCATCTGCTTATAAACACCCAAATCCTCTTGAGTTATGCTGCTTTCCTGTTCAAACCTAGACAACAAACAAGAGGGCAATGACCACCTCATGCTGTTTGTTCCAACTTCAAAATTAAATCTGAAAACGGCTTTTTCGATTCTACAAATCAAGTGCAATCGTATTGAAGCCAATATGGACCCTCTCGGTCTTTCTGGTAGAGAAATATCACGGTGTACAATATCTATGTTGTTGATGTTAAAACAGACAAACATTTTTCAATATGTTGTTCACATGTCTGTAATTAACATTCAATTTCCAATGGCCTCATCTCCACATTTTGTTATTATTTGTTCATTGGTGATTATTATTACCAAGTAATTGTGTTTAATTTACAATATTGTTTAAATGGAGTTGCAAACAAGCACTTTCTAAAATCTGTGAAACAAGATGCTTAATTTCTGTTCTCTTTCTCTCTTTCATTTCAGACCTTCACAGCATGGTGCAATTCTCACTTGAGGAAAGCACAGACACAGATAGACGATATAGAAGTAGACTACAGAAATGGCTTGAAACTCATGACTCTGTTAGAAGTGATCTCAGGAGAAAGACTCCCTAAACCAGAGAGAGGAAGACTGAGGTTCCATCACATTGGCAATGTCAACAAAGCACTCCAGTTCATTGAGTCAAAAGGAGTTAGATTAGTTTCCATTGGTGCAGAAGGTAATGTTCAGATCTACATGTATGTAGAATTTCCGGGACAGTGCAAGAATCAAACTTAAATGTAACTTGCAGTGCAAGAATCATTTGATTCTAACTTGTATTGCAAGAATCAAACTTGATTCTAACTTGTAGTGCAGTGGTTTGGAAGAATGATTTAATTCTTGGTCAAATCATTTCAGTACAAACCAACAGAAGTTTTGAGAATCAGTTTGATTCACACCAAATTGTTCAGGAGGAAATTCTAGTTCTGACTTCCAAAGAAAGTATATAATTAATATTGCAAAGCCTGCAAAGTGGAAGTTGTGATAAGAAGAAAAACATTTTTATAATTTTGCAAAATGCACATGAAAACACACGCAATCGCATTACCACCAGACATGGCATTTGAAAACATGTATACAGAAATCATTGTCAAATATGCCAGGTAAAATTGCCCCTTTTGGGGATGACCCAGAAGAAAAGACCTGTAACAATGTTACTAAATTGCTAAATATATCTTTGGTCAGCATTCTACTATCTAAAATTTATTTCTGAATCTTTTATGTTACAACGTATGCCCCAGTCCCACTGGACCTGGGATCACCTGCGACAACCTGCAATCAGTTCAGTCGTACGACCAAATCTGATCATAGAAACTCGTGTGTAGCAGTTTTGAACAATGGACAACAATCGCGAACAGATCGTTCGATCAGTCCCACTAGTCGCACGACAACCTACAACCATGCTGCGACTGACTACATTTACTTGTCGCAGGTCGATCGTAACCTATCGTAAGTGGTCGTATCTCTCAGTGGGACTGGGGCTTACGTATGACATTTTGTGTCCACATTTACACTGCAAATTT
>JAUMTS010559926.1:0-13040 GCA_032273385.1 Ophiopholis aculeata | reverse complement strand
CAACATCTATAAATGTACAGGTAGCCCCCTTCATCTGGCCAGACGCAACACATGGCATCTATCTCTAGTTCCGAAAAACTCTGGGTTGATATGTGGGGGTATAGATTTTCTGGTGGGACACATGCTAGTTCATGAAGAACTCATAGACCATTGCAGCTGTCGCCTCGTTACTGCTGTAGCTCATGTAAAGGGTTAGGTAGTTGAAAGGGGCCATTTCGATTTGAGCATGCACTTCACAGGTCAAAAGTAGTTGTCATAATGAACTGCACTTACAACTTTCAGTTTGAGTATGAGCTAATTGTTTGGGAAACGGCAAAAAATACACCATTTAGGTCAGTTTTCACTTAATGTCGGGTAAGCGTATAATAAGGAGGGAGAGTAAAATGTTCTTGTATCAAGCCTGGTCCTAAATAACCTGATGGGACAGTGTACGTTAGGTAAACAAATTTACTAAAGAAAAAACGTTAGAATGAAAGTGTGTGTCACTAAAATATTATCAAATTGTCTGCATGTATCTGTAACTTTGAATATTATGTCGATAAATGTAATTAGTGTCATTATTAAAATGGCACATGAAAATAGTCGTGAAAATTAAGAGTATTGTTGAAAATGTCAAAAGTCATCGAAAGTCATGTACACAAACACAGAACATTAATCCGGGACATTAATATAATCGTCAAACGGTCAGATTTAGCTACCTGTGTATTTTATTGCTTTTAAAATTACAAAAGTTGTATCAAAATGTTGAACTTAATGCCATGTGTTATTTTTTATGATAGAGAAGTTTCAAGGAAAGTCGTAATTCTACAGAAATGACAATATCCTGTAAGAAAGGTTTAGTCAAAAACCTAGAGGAACTTAGTTGATTCTTATCACACTCAATCAAATTTACCGCACACTAACCTTTAGTAATAGTGATTTGCATCAGATATAACCACGTGCATCCACAGGGCTCCTGAGTCCTAAATAGCTATTTCCGAAATGCATACCCCAAATATATTTAGAAAAGCAATGACAATTCGTATCTCTTCCAAATTGTTTGAAACGAATAACTTTATTAGATTGATTAATTTCTGATCAACTCTATTCTGAAATTGACTGCTACGTAGGCAATCTCTACCTGATCATGTTTAGTCTAAAAGTGAATGCGGCAATGCACAAGGCAAGTTGAGACCATTTTCAACCAGTTTAGCCGGTCCTGTCCATTATTTAAGAGTTATTACTATATAAAAGAATAGGTCAAAATATAGTCACAATATTATACAATACTTGTAGATATTAATTAAAGGGAGTTTTACAGCAACAAGTACAGGTTCTCTTCTACCACCAATCTTAAGCTTCGGAAATAATATATGATCATAGTGATGACTGTTACGACTGAAATGAATAGCGTTTAGTAAAACCAAACACCTCAGCAAATAGCGAATAAACGAATGTACCTTTTGAGATACCAGTATTATAGAAAATGTGATTTTATTGTTATACCAATTATTAATATATTTTGTATTATATAGCAGCCTCATCCCCAGTGTTTCAAGTATATGTTTGTCCCTGGAGCCTAAACAAGGGACTCTGTTGAATTGAAAGTTTGCAAAATATGTTTTAGGGGTCGAAGTTAACCAGATGGAGATAAAAAAGGCGTATTTAAAAATAGGCATAGCCATATTAAAAAAATATTTTAAGTTTAATATGTAATTATTATTAATAAGAATTATAGCCAAGGTGTTATCTAACGAATTGTTCATGAAACTCAAATGCAAAGTAAGATGACATACTGCATTTTATACATAAAGGCGGCACAATATTCTACAACCAAACGTCTAATTCTTTTACATAAGTTTTAGGAGAGTTCACAACATTTATTTTGTACGTAATGTCGACTTAAGTAGTATCCGTGTCATGTAGAACATTGGTTTCGGAAAAAAAGATAGTAATACAGTATTCTATTATTTACGATTTACCCTTTGCTTTATTACCTGTGTTTTAAGGGTAAGGATAGAATATAAAATTGTACTTGCATAGTGAATTTTCTATCTTATTGGTGATCAATCCAGATTACCACTTGTGTCTGAACATTAACTCCCGCACTCTATTCCTTCTTAAGATGGATTTGATTTCTCACCAAGATTAACAATAACCGATAACATACGTCTCTTACATTTGCAAGCATTAGTGTAAGTTATGAATTGAGGTCAGGAAGATCCACTAAAACGATAAACAAAGCATGGCTAACCGGAATGACAACGCTTTTGTAATAAAATGGACATCCTTTGACATTTAAAAGTGACACTGTATTACAGAAACACTGTTATATCTTAATATAGACTAGATTCAAAATCAGCATCTTTTTTAAGGGGTTGGCCTTATGATTTAAAAGGGCCGTCAAGCTCATCCAAAATATGGTATAATATAATTTTATCTGTGCTGATAACGTATTTAAAATAAAACAAATGGGTTGCATATTCGTTTTTGAGAAAACAGAGTAATAAAAACTACATATTTTCTGACAAATTCACAGGATTTACCAGACAAAGTAATAGGGTGGTTTGACCCATTAAAGTTGATGTACTCCAAAAGGTAACGAAAAGGCTGTTAGTGTTTCTGTTTCTTACACATGTTTACGTTTTACCTAGATATTTCAAAATAGCGGAATAGAAAAATGGGGTTGCCGTATTACTTTTCACGACAATTGACAAAAAAGGACATATTAGGGGGGAAATTGATGCAATGTCCTGGTATGTAGACACGTCTGCGTCTCACGTTATTTTACGCAGATATTTTCACGCAGTAATGCGCGGACAATTTGTGTAAAATGCGCGAGGTAAATTGTGGACGCGGTGGACGCAAAAATGGTCACTCATTAATTTCTGCGCTCCTGGAAAAATTGACATCCTTACAAAATGAATCACAAAGCCAACCTCTTAAAAGCATGGTGGTGTATTTTATGTAGCTTCAAATTTATTTATGGTGCTAAGTCGTTTATCAGTTTATACAAAACACAATGGTAGGTGATCCATCACACGAAAACATTGTAGTATGTCAGATACGTTGTGTTTAAGAATGATAGTAAGGTTCTTTGTCGCAATTTACATTCTTTACAGCATTTAGAAATCCTTGTAACACCATGTATTTAAATAAACAAGGCTCCTTAGTTCACCAGTTTAACAAGCTTTAGCAGTATGCGAACACGATGATTGATTACATGTACAATGATACGAAGGTTATTTCATCTATTCACATTATGTTGTGAGAATAATGAAATGTCATATAAAGAGACTTAAAAGCACATTAACTTTTACACGCTTTCAATTGTGAGTCAGGTGCGGAATTAAAATATCGTATTTGTTTGATCAGGCAAATGTGCAACTTGTGATTATTCTGCCTCAAGATCAATTTCCTTGATTGTTATTCTATTTCCCTACATCCATCTCTGTATCTATTTTTATAACAAAGAAATGATTTAAACACTTATAAGCTTTGACAAGATAGTTGATGGCTTTTATTTCTTTTGAAATTGCAGTTTATGAGTAAGTGACACAAATTCCGATTTTTTTTTATAATCAAAAACATAACTGCAGATGAATAGTCGACAACACTTTGACGTGACACATCTTCTAGTAAATGCTGCCCTTACGTAGAATACGATAATGCTCAATACCAATAATTCAATATACGTGTTCTAGAAAATTAACTACTTGCTTAACGTTTATCTGATCTTTAAAAAAAATGTAACAATACAGATAAAGGATTTTCTCAATAATATGGAGTTGCCCTTGATTCGAATCCGGGGCATGTAAGTGTGGAAGTAGCCATAGTTATTCCCTGCAGTAAAATATGATTGGTTCAATCCGAATTCGTGATCATTAGCTTTTAAGTCGAACAATTTTAAATTAAAGTTGCTCTGTCAAGAATTGAATCCTCAACAGTACTCGAAGGTAGCTAGCTAATAAAATTGGTCACGTCAAGAAGCTGAAGTATTCTTCATTCTCAAAGCAAATTGTTCATCAAGAGCTTATTAAAAAACACACATGTTTCCACGTGTTGTAAAGTTGGACGTCATGAATGCATGTTTATGGAGGATGTTGCGTCAATTCTATGTTTCAAATTGTCATCAAAAACAAATAAGCCCTGTCGAACATACTATAAAATTGGGTTTATTCTCAAACTTGAATATTGTTTACCTTTTTGCTTCTGATATATACACGTTCTTTTCGACATGACAAAATGTTAACTTACAATTAGACGTTTAGAGATAAAGGCGAAGTTAACGAGGAATGTTACGATTTCCGCCTCATCAGTTAGGGCTCAACCAAACGGAACGCTGGTTTTGATACCAACAGAAAACCCACATTTTACTCATTCTCATTCTGAAATGTTACCTTTAAATCATAGTAATTTTGCCGATATTACTACAATTTGGAGCTGTTTGGTATGTATAACATTTATTAATTTCAATGAACATGTGGATACATTGAAGTGAAACTTTGTAAAATGTGTTTTAGAGTCAAGATAAACCAACCGGAAGAAAAATACATATAATGTAAACATAGTATCATCACCTTTAATTTAAAAAAACCCCGTAAGAGGCGACTTCAAATCTCAAAGGCCAGTTGACCGGCGGCTCAGTGCGGTTAAACCGCTTGTCATTGTTTAGACCAATATAAGCCGGTTCCAACTACGGCGGAATCGCTGATCGAGTTTTGAAGTCATCCCTAAGAGAATGAAACGAGAACGAGATCGTGGTCTCGTTTACTACATATGGAGATTTAGCGTTACGTAATTGGACCACATCGTCTTTTTCATTCTGTTACGTTTGAAAAAATGAATATCTCACACATCTGCCTAACAACAGAGATTCGGGTCCTGTATAGAGTAGTACTCGGATTAATGCCGCAATACTCTGTAAGATGGTTACACTGCTACAACAATCATTGTTTTCGTGTGTCTTTATACGCACTTTTATGTGTACCAGAGTGTAAGACATAATACTGTGCTTGCGCCTTCTCATCCTCAGCTTCGATTTGTACCAATTAAAAGAAAATTTCCACAACGCATTTGAGAATGAAAAACAAGGTTTATTTACAGAGCCAAAAAAATCTTAATTTTTAAAATGTATCAGTCCTACAAATGCATACAAATACTCAGATTTACTTCCATTTACATAACATGTACTTAATCACAATTAAGAATTGGAAGCGTATGCCTGTAGTGAATTGTCATAACTCTAGGTTTAAAATGTATTCATAACGGGGAAAATAATACCTGAATGAAAAGAGATATTGTGTATTGAACACACACAAAAAACACTCATCAGTATTGGGGAATTTATAACATATATGTGCTTTGCATATATATAAGAAATGTTTCCTTTCTAAAAGTCAGGTTTTACTCATTATACTCGTTGAAGATGTAAAAAGGTAAAAACAGTGTTACTTGATTTATATTACAATACACTTGTCATGCAATACATAGAATGTTGCAATTCAATACAGGACGGAAAAGGTTTAGCCAGTCCAATGACTGCTTCTTTACATGAAGGCTACATAGATACAGCGACAAGTGTGCATAACATATAGTGAATTTGAAAAAGTGGACCAAATTGTTTCAACCCTTCTAAGGTTAATTTTGGAAAACCAATACAAATAAAATGTTGTTAAAGTGTAGTAAGCAATATGTAATGTGTACTATAAATATAGGAACGTGTAGATGAAAATAATAGTGCCTCATGTTGTTGTGCTTATGGAAGATATTACACATGCGACCCATTATGTCAGTCAGTTGGGGACATTTAAATACAACGAAATGTCTTTGAAAAACAATCATCACAATTCATCAGGGTTATTGCCCATAACTGCTCGTTGCCATAAGATATGATGATTAAAAGTAGCCATAGATTACCAAGCAGAATCACAAACTCGATGTGAAAGTAGTGGTTTCTCACATCTTCTTTTCTATAGTTCATACTCATTATTCCATGTTTTTAGGGACGCACCATTAGACTTCAAGGGGGTAAGGGAGTTTGGGTAAGGGCAAGGGGTTTCTTCCTGTCTCTTTGCCAGGCATTTTTCTTCTTTGAGTCACTAGGTGAAGTTTTTTTAATTTTCTCAGGCTTTTGGGGCAATGATTTTTTTCTTGAAGTGTTTTTTAATTGGGGTAGGAATTTGTTTTTTAGTTCAATACCCTAATTGCGAAAAGCGAAGCGCGCGCAAAATTGTTTCTACTTATTTCCACAGGGAAGGGTTTCTGTTCCCAATTTATTTAGCCTAACCCCTCGGAGTCTAATGATGCGTCTCTTACACTGTTGCGACATAATTGCGCGGAACACAGTTTGCTATTACTATTGATCTCTTTCTATTACTCTAATGTTCTCTAAAGTATGATGTTCGCTACGTTTTCTACTTTTCTGTGTCAACCGTCCGCAAAAATATAGTAATGCATACCATGTCTATTTATCCATTTGTTCCTTTGAAAATAATACCTTAATCAGTACCGAAAATAATACCTTTATCAGTACTTGAATTGAATCTCTTTGAAGATGTAGAGAATCTATATAATTTGAACTGAACTGATACGCAATAGGAATCAGGCTTCAGTGAAACAGTTGCCCAATGTTGTAAGTCCGTTTGATATGTTGTTTACTTCTAGCTGCATTCAAGTGCCCACCAACAATTTTGAAGTTACCTAGACTTGAACACACTAATTTGTGTTTATTTAAATCCTATATAAAAAACAAAGCGATTTTATAAAAAAAAAAGATTCATGAATTCAAAAAAACAACCTATATATAGATTAGGAACCGCCTCCTCTGATGTCTCCTGTTATCAGCTCTTTTTAGAGACGCATATTTCTTAACACGTAGTCATTTCGTCAAACCTGTACTTAGTAGACCTTGCATTCTACAGTCAAAAATAATAGTTGGAACACTTGATGCAGCACGTTACGAACATCCCCGTGCTCGCTATTGAGACTAGACCAGATGTCTCCCTCTCTTTGTTTATATCTTTCCCACCCCCATCAATTAATGTTGGGGAAGTGCCAAGGCTTCTGATAACATGACACGGATCAACTTAGCCTCGGGTGAATAGGGCGCCTTTTCCACATTAAATCGGACAAAGTGTATCAATCTTTTTTTCAATGATTGTAGTTATTTGTCTCAGAACTACCAGTAAGAAAGGGGCAACAATGCAACATAACCTCCCGAACTGTCCTCTTTCAGTTGTAGGCTCTACTCTGATCAAGACGGACTTTTTTGTCAAGCGTGTCTGACAGTGTGTAAAACGGGCTTCACATAAATGGTGGGATATTATGCAATTATTGTATGTTAATTTCTTTCAATACTGAAATGTCTTCCCGTAGCTCTCCTTTCCAAATGTTCCGGTGAAGTAAATTTCTGTTTTGTTGCTCTTTCAGAAGGTTTTGATATCGAAATTCACGATTTCAAGAAATATTCAAGAATTCATATAGGCACAACAATTTCTGTATCAATGTATATAACATGTTAGTCTTCTGACCAGGATATTCAGGTCATCCTGTTTTGGTGCTGAATATTCAGAACTACCACGGAAGAAATGCTTTTAAATGGTGTATTTTCGTATGGTGTATACACTGTTCATATTCACTTATTGCATGCTATAAGTATCCTTGAATATTATTTCAAATACTAAATCATGACGATCGTTTTGATTTCAAAGGTTTCTCACAAGCAAACGGCCATTTTTGATTACACTGTGTATCAATCACTTCCGTTTTAGAAGGGTTTCCTAGCTGTAAGCATCGACTGTTATTATAACCTGTAGGGTGGTCCATACGCCAATTACTGTAGTTGAGAGGATTGCCATCTACGCAGCCCCAGTCTCCGACCTGTAGTGGAAAACGAGAAATATTAGGATAACACTATCATAATTGTTCTTAAGTCAATTTTGATTCATTCCATTGTACATAATCATACCATAACCACACGAAAAATGATTTACCAAAACAATATGCATACTTTCTACCCTTTTCATATATAGACTGTTAGTAATAGTATGTGAGTGGATCGGATGAGTTTTAGGGCGGGTGTATGGATGTGAGTTGAGGGTGTGTGGAAAAGTTAAAGCCATCGGGGTAACTATCCTTAGTTGGTGGTGACACAACCAATGTTACGACCGGATTTTCAACCACATGCGCTAAAACGCTAAAACGCTACAAGAAATCACCAAAGCGTCGATGTAATTGTCGGACCTTCCTTTCTATTCATTTATACAAATAAAATCCAATGTGGCTACCATTCAAGTATATACGATCTCTTGATAATCATAAAATTGTAATTATCAGCTCATTTACAGCCGATAACTGACAATAATTGTTTGTGTGAAAATCTGTTGACTTTCAGCTGTGTTTCTGTGGAAGGTTACAATTTTGCTGACGCGCAAATATGTTGATGTAAATGTAAAGTTATACTAGGTCATAAACATAATATCAATTGATACCAACAGTTAAAACTTTGGGCATGTTTTATATTACTTCTTTTCTTCAGACATAATTAGGATGGAATAAAGGTGATCAAGGTTGGTTACACAGTATATACCTCTTTTAACATGTTTAACCTAGAAGAATGTTTTGAAATCTTAAAAATAACAAGGGGGGATTATTTGAAGTATTACACATGATAAATATGTACTACTTCCTGCTAAACGCTATCCGCGGCATCTTGTGTTCAACTCGTTGTAATCTTATATACATTCACGTCACAGTTACAGATGACACAAAACGCAGCCGAGTGCGCTTAAACGTTACAAGACATCACCAAAATGTTAATGTAATTGTTGGACTATCCTTTCTTGTTATTTATACACAATTTCAAGTGCTGATGCCATTCAAGTATAATGATCTCTATTAATTTTGATATTGAACTTCTCTGAATATATTTACTTTATTGTCAGATAATTATGTCATTTGGAACAAATATCTGACAACTGGTTTGGTAAATATTATTTGTTTTCCTGTCAAAGGTTTTAATTTTGCTAACGTGCGGATATATCTTGATGTACCTGTAACGTCATGCTAGGTCATAGACTCAAAGCTATTAATTGGTACCATCATTTTAAAAAGGTAGGCCAGATAACATATTTCAAAATATTTCTTTTTTAGATATAATTAGGAAGGAATTGTAAGTGATCCTCAAAGACTGTTCTGAAATCTTAAAAATAACAAGTAGCTTCAAGAAAACATTTTACATGTTGCCTCGAGATTAAAAGGGACTTTTCAGATCCTTTATCTAAATTTGTTTTGGCGGATTTTTTGTAGCATTACACATGATAAATCTGTACTACCTCCTGCTAAAAAGCTACCCGCGGCATCTTGTGTTCAACCCATTGTAATCTTACAAGCAGAGTTACACCTCTTGCAATTGAATAAGACGGAAAACAACAACAGAATTCAATAGGCCCCTTTATTTTACAATCACGTCACAGGAGCAGAAGACACAAAACATACCGTGTCCGTTACTTGTTTTGAGGTTATAACACATGCATATGCTCCTAAAATATACATGTTTGATTTCGCTTCTTTTGTGTGAATGTCTCTTGGTATTTTGAATACCTTATTAGTCTCGTATTACTATAGTCGCTTTTTAAATTCAGCTGAACATAGAGCAACATGCCAGTCATTTGTAAAGCTATTACTATTTGTCTAAATACATTAACATTAACAAGTGAATGCGAGAGTTAATGCTATTACAGATACTCAAGACAGTGATTTGTAATTTACGTGTATTGATAGATAGTCTAAGGACGACAAATGGTAACAATACATTTATCCTAGCTCACAAACCGCTTATTTGACTCCCACAAAGGAATACATTTATATAACATGCAATCAATTGGAATATTATTGGTGAGTAGAATTACGGCGAGACAAAATACCCTGGGCGGGAACTCACTCAAAATTGGTACGGTGACAATCGGCACATTGACTCTTTTTACAAACTATAGCACGTATTGAATCTCTTT
Source organism: Ophiopholis aculeata (assembly GCA_032273385.1). NCBI lineage: Eukaryota > Metazoa > Echinodermata > Ophiuroidea > Amphilepidida > Ophiactidae > Ophiopholis > Ophiopholis aculeata. The sequence continues at coordinate 3,048 of JAUMTS010559926.1, read as the reverse complement.
TTTGTTCATCTCACAGGATTTAAAATTGCGCGCTTATCACCACCCCGTCGCTTTCAAAGCTGGGACCCTCGGTTATAATCCGGTGTCATGAACTGCAACGTCCGGTCGTTCTTGAATCTGAGTGTTTTCTAAAATAAAGTGTCCTAATCATACACATAAATGTGTTATTATTTATAGTGCTATTCCGTTTAGGACATCAAATATCAGAGACCAAGTGTCCGACGGACAGCAAGTTATAAAGAACGAGTGTCCCATGGACAGCAAGTTTTAGAGTTTCAGAGACTAGGCGTCCTACGGACGCCAAATTTCTGAAACCTGCTGTCCCATCGGACAATTGTGTAGGTAGGTAGGACCTCAGTTTCGGTGCACCGTAACATGCCTTTTTGCACTTGGCAAAATTATAAAAAATGTGACACTTTCCGGCGTGCTTAAAGAGAAAGTTACGTTGATTAATTTGAGCCAGGCGACGTCTGAATCTAAAGTTACAGTATCAATTCAGTTTACCGGGTTAAATATATGGAGCTGTATAATTTATCTTAAACACGATATGCGATATGTGTCGATCAATGTAGCATTCAGTAAATGAATGGCATCTTTAACGTGTCTTAATTGTGTTCCCCTTTCATCAGCCTATTCACTTCTGAATGGCTGATATAAAGAATATTACGGATGATTTTAATCCATAAACACCAAAAATTTAACAGATTTTCTTGCAGCCCTGTTTATCGGGAGCATGTGTAGCTTAATTGGTAGAGCGCCTGTCTAGTAATCGGGAGGTCGAGGGTTTAAGTCTTTGCAGAGACGGATCCCCATATTTTGGAGTTTATCCATTTCTACTTGTTATGCATTATCTGTTCTAGTTTGCGATGTGCTCTCCTTTCTATTTCATTTATAATCATATTTTTAAAAGGGCGATTTAGCACCATTCACGTGGTCTTGTAGTCTAGTTGATATATTTGCATGCTTATTTGTTTCAGTGTAATGATTGTGAGTCTTCTACCTTTAGTTTAAATAATAATACATTTGTGTTTGTAATTTTGAGATTATTTACTATCTTGTATTCTATAAAACGTGATTTTAAATAAAATTTCACTTGATATGAATTAATTATTGGATTAAATGACGTAAGAAAATGCCCAGTAATTTTTTTATTAGAGCTGACCATGAAATTACTATGAAAATGAAATTGATTACTCCAACTAAAATGATAACTCTTTAAACCATTAGCTGTAATATTGGAAAGATAAAAAAACACTTTCTTTTGTCCTTACCCTTGTCAAGTTTTGTTTAAGAGAACCATTATAATTAGCCATTACCATTTTTACTTATCTGTTGATTAAAGCTACAGTAGTTTACCATTTGCTTTGCCTTTTTTGGCGGCTGTTGCCGATAAACTTTTATAAGTTTTTTTTGTTTCATTGATTTTCGTATGTCGCGTGAAAGATTTCCTACCAAATTTAAAACCAAGTTAGATACAAAAAAGTATTGACAGCTTTGTCCTGGTATTTAATAGTAAAGAAACTACGACACAATGTGTGCTGTTTTTAAAAGGTGTGTTTCTTGATGGTTTACGTTAAAAACAATCTAAGTACTGAGACAAATTCAGTCCATAGGTAATATTTCACGTTGGAAAGTACAAGCACCTAAACCCGGGTGGAATTGGATTACAAAAAATTGTTAACGTTGTTGCTTATTACTTACATGATATTGTGAACAGCCTAGCCACCAACTATAAAGGGGTTCGTAGTACATTGCATATGAAGCCAACATTTTGATTTCTAGTTCATCTGCAGGAACGGCTAGATCTGAGTTCTTTCCTTTGGCTTGACATATTACTCGGGCTGCATCCCATGATACATGATGAGCCCCAAACCAATAACACGAGTCACCATAGCGTACCCAACCAAGACTCGAGTCACATAGTCCAGCTGAAAGATAAAACAGTTAAATGACAAAATATTAATAAATGGTACAATGTTTTATATTGTCCAATATTACTTGGTTTTTAGTGCTTTAATGTTAAATTTGATTTGCATACTTTTTGAGTTTTCCGTCTTATAGCTTTTATTTAAGCAAAATTAAGCTACAAGCATGCTTTCTGAGGTTTTTAAGGCATATTATCCTTTATTTGGTCTTTATAGGCAAGGATAGTAGATCACTTCTTGCCATCAAATATGCAATATCCGAGGAATTATAAAAGAGCATTTCAATTTGTAGCCACAATATATATATTTAAGGTACATATTAGGTGAGGCACTCGGGTGCTCATCTTCTTTTCTATGGCGAATGGGTCAGACTCTTCCCAATGTGAATGGGTCGTCTGTCCACAATACGAATCGGTTTCCTTCCAAAGCTTGTACCCAAAATCACTCAGATCGACAAGACAAGCGATGTGATTTTGGGTTCGAAATCACGACCTGTAGCTCATAAGTCATTCATTTTCCTGCTAAAAATCTCGCGCACTTTCTGCTTTACTCCATGTATGATTATCATTATCAGTTTTTAAATCACGTCTGAAGACGGTTTCGCCAATGCTATTTAAGTTAATTTGAATGTTATCTGTGTCAATCAAAGCAGATGAATCTTGATTGTGCTTCGCATCATGTTTTAATGTGTATTATATTGATCTAGGATCTGTGTATCCTTTTAAGGGTGGTGTTCTGGTCAACCTCTGCCCCTGAATAGTGCTCAGCCTTTTAAGGGTGATGTGCTGTTAAGGGGTCTCCAACTAGTACGACAAAAAAAATTATTTAAAAAAAATTGAAGCCGTTAGATGAAAAAAATGTCATTTGCGTGGTACTTCTTATCAGTTTATATCTAAAAAAAAATACTATTTCTTTAATTCAGTTTTTTTTTTTTTTTTTAACGATTTCTTTAGAAAAAACGTTTTTTTTTTTTTTTTTGACGTATCTAAATGACGCAAGAAAAAAAATATTCTGCTAATGTCTAGGTAACAACCGTAATAACCATATGCTCACTCTTTTGATTTTTTTGGTCCTTTTGATTTTGCATACAAGTCAACGAATTACCAGATTTTTTTTTTTTTTA
>JAUMTS010558815.1:0-13046 GCA_032273385.1 Ophiopholis aculeata | reverse complement strand
TGTTGTAAGCATCTGCGTGAATTGACTTTCAAAAATGACCCTTAGCGAGGATGCCCACAATTGTCAAAATGACCCCTTTACAAGGATTTTACAGAGACAAAAGCACCATTTATAGCGAGGACTGTGAGTTTTAAACATACCCCTTACGAGGATTTTACACGAACAAAGGCACCCTTATTGAGGACTTAGTTTAAAATAAACCCCTTAACAAGGATTAACACATTGCACAAGCCTCAAGGACTATCAATATTTTTTGTGATAGCTTTTTTATCGTCGACTTAATTAAAATATACCCTTAGCACGGACGAGTCTTGTGAAAATGTACCCTTATTTTAGAAAATCAGCGATTTTGACACCCATAGGACGGATCCGCGTTTAGTCTGGAAAAATGACCCATAATCCGTGTTTTCGTTCACGCGGATGCTTAAAACATCATGCATCAAGTGGCCCCCCGGGACCGTCGCCCATTATCATTTTCCATACAAACCATCCTATACAATTTTGCCTTATATAAATAGCTCCCCACCCACCACCAATTCAATTTTTTCCCCCGAAACTTAGGTTTCTGTCCGGGGTGCCCAGTCGAGTACTAAACGGTCCGGCGCAGTGTATCTTGCTTCACCGATAGCGGCCAAAATGATAGCCCCCGATAGCTATTACATTTTTACCCACAGAAGATGATGTAGTGCACGTATAGTCGTGTAGAAGCCAAATGAAGCTGATGTTTATTACAATTTGATCAAAATATTATATCAACATCAGCTTCAATTGGCTTTTACATGACTGGTATTGACCCGAGGTGGTCAAATTATGTGGAATTTGTACCCATGCATTTTCCAGCAATTCGGCCCCCTGAAGATCTGTACGTGCACATCATCTTTTTTTTGGTATTATGAGATATTCAATAAACATACCGTTGGCAGATAGGCTATCCCCCTTTCATCCAAAACTTTTCGTTTGGTTTCCCGGTTAAAGTTTGCTGGCCTTTGGTATAGAGCATATCTATGGGATTGCATTGCCCCGTTTTCCATGTTCTCCCATACCGACTGTAAAAGGGAACACGAAATAAATAAACACATTTAAATTGGTAAATCACACAACTTAATTTAACTATTGGGTGTACTATTGGGTCTATCTCCGTTGTTTAAAACATATTAAACTTCTCTTGTACATCTATAGCTCTTTCAAAAGAAATGGTGAAACTGTTGTGTGCAGGGTAGTTTGATTGCAATGGTTGTCCATCATGGTGGTTGTCCTTTTCGTAAGCTTTCATGAGAACAAATTAAAAAATAAGACTTCAACTTTGACACCTCAACTTTGACACGTACGTTCCCTCACTTTGTCGGTGCTAAAGATAGTAACTTAATTGATCCCGACTTTGTAAATTCGACCGTGTGTTGCAACTCCGTCGTCTATGTTCATCATATCCTCTTTACTTCCCGAGCTTGTGCGCGCGTTGTAACAACACAACTGTCTAATTTTCATTCTAACTTCATGAATTCCCGAGTTCGTGAGTTGAATCAACAACACACGATGATGCACAAAGTAAGGATGCAAATAAGGTTATTGTTGTTTTCTCGGTGAAATTGTGATGTACAACTGTTCAACTGTTCACATTTATTTTCCATCCTTAAAAAACAAATGCCTGAAAGTGTTGCACCACCTTTACAAATAACCATCAATTAAAACATCAAAAGAAAAAAAGAAATACATTATAATAAACAAGCAAACCAAACAAACAACTCAAAAAGAGGCATGTAGCAAGCAAATAACATTTCATACATCATGTACAGGAAATTGTATCAAGTATAGTATCATAGCAACTGAAACAAAAGAAGGATGGCAACACATGCATTAATATTCATATATATATATATATATATATATATATATATATGTAATATGTACGTTTTGCTTCTGTAATTTTGGAGCTACTGAATTTTTCACATAATTTGGCAATTTGTTCAAGATTTTGGACTAGCGTGGACATTTGGAAACTATATAAAGGACTACGCTATGCATATATAGGACCTTACACTTAATTTGATTTATCATGTAGCTCATACAAAACAATTATTACCTTTACATTTGTTGACAGAAAGATGTGTACCGGTTGTGCTTCACTGGACTGCATGAACCTGGCAAAATATAAAATCAATCGACGCTATCAATGTACATTCGTTACGATGCCAAACTGCTACCAGAACTGATACTACTGGTACTATCTCCCTTCAAACATTTGTATAGCTTTGTATTAAATAAATCTTAAAATTTACATTGACAAATCAAAGGGTTGTTTTCTGGTAAATTTACAACAACCCTTCAACAAATGTTAAAAAAAGATACAAGGTATGACTCAAAGATGAAGATAACAACAATAAAAGTGCTCTTATTCTCAGCCAACATGTAATAAGTTCATTAATTGAATAATTAATTAATTAAATCTAATTAGTTTGTGGGAACTTGACCTGTACATATGTTGGGGTAAATTAAGGACCATTTATCTTCATAACTGTCAACCTTTATATGAACGGATACATTTTGATACCAAAACATTTGAAACAAGGATGCTGAAAAATTCTTATTTTTTCTGTATGATAGTACTACTAGTTCTTAGACTAGTTAACCTAACCCTTCTAAAACTCACCAGCATTAAGTCCGAATACATCAAAAATGACGATTGTGCAATCTTCCGAGCCTACCTAAAAGCCAGAAATACTTACCTGTTGAAGTAACCCATGTAGCATGCAGCGAGAGCTAGGCCTCTGGCTACCACGCGACAGGTCCCGGGTTCGAGCCCCGGCCCCCGCGCTACTTTTTCTCTCCACCACCCCTTCATTGTTTCCCTGGGAGACATTCTCTGTATCACCAAGTACGAAATTGGGGTACGGTTTTTAAAAAAATGATCTTTGAGGTAATTTGTTTTCCTTTCAATTTTGGGGTGTATGTTATTTTCCTTTTCATTCTTTTCATTTTATTTTTTACACATATCAGGGTGTATATTATTTTTCTCTAGCTTTTGGGGAGATAATTAGTTTTCTAAAAACTTCCTACTCTCCCCTTAATGTAAATGATGCATCCCCAGGTTATTGATACATTAATGTTGTATTAATATTATTTTATTGTATTAGTAACGTTGCATTTAGTGTAATTAGAAAACCAATATTATCTAGCCCATTGCCACTTATCTTGAATTTTGAATCACTTGCCACTTTTTAAACTACATAACACTGCCGGCCAGGCATTGCTTTGCCCCCCACCCCCTTGTCTCTTGCTATTATAGCGTACAGTTGAATATTGCAATACAATAACATACCATTTGAAAGATCGTGGATGCATGTGTGTACAACCACAGTTTATCAAGTTTTCTTGTTGCTTCTCCAGACACTCGTCATGGTAAGATGTCTGACAATCCGCGCAAGTCAGCATTGTCCCCATAGCTGGTTTTTTGCACATATGATAGTATGCAGCTCCACACAAATTGTCCCTCGGCAAACATGGTCCCCTTTTTACTAGAGGGACGAAATGTGAGTATCTGGCCGTTCGTATAGTGCAAGTTGATGGGTTGGACGGCACAAGGATAAGCTGCAAAGGCAAGGCTGAAATATTTTCTCCAGGGCTTGGGTCACATGTTGTCTTAGCCAGTCTTCCTGGGTCTGCCGTTACCACTTCAATGACTTGGTTTAATGCTGTTGCAATAAACAAGATCTGCACGTTTCCTGTAAGCCAGAATATAATAGATGCATTATTAAGAAGCAGTCTGAAGACCTGAATCACTTAAAAGAGCACAGATCCTCCTATTCATTCTTTCTACTGTTTGCAACACTTTTTAACGTTTCTACTATTGTCACAGGTACACACTAAAAACACCGAGTCAACTATGTACCCACATACAAATTTGGGTTAAAATTAGAACCACAAAAAGCGTATTTTTAAACCACAATATGTGGTCAAATTTCAACCCCATTGAAATGATCACATTTAGCCTGACATGACTTTTGATCATTTTTTTTTAGGTCATGTCAACAAAGTGTAAAATTCCTCTCTTTTTTGTGGTAATAATTTTGACCTTAATTTTCAGTTGGCGTATAGTTGACCAAATGTTTTGGACTGTTTTATTTGTACTCCCAACACATATACTTCTACCAAAACTAAATTTTCACTTAAATACATTATTATGAAAGCTAGCATTGTATTATAGGGACCCTATTATAGTTGTACTAATCATTCACTTACCTGAATCGCTGCCAGTGGTTAAAGTTTTCTGGATCTCCTCGTCCACCATGTCGAGCACAATTTTGTCTGCCGTATTCCATTCCACACCCACATACTTCTGAGTACTTTGGGCAGCCCAGATTTGGGCATCATGCAGACTGGTGTATTGTTTCTTCAGCTGCAAATTAAACAAAATTAAGACGAATTTAATACATTTTATTGTAATAACATTTCAATATAACGCAATTTCCAGTTTAACCCCCTTTCACACGTTTACATTTATGTGTTATATACTCAATTTGAACTTGTTTAAAAAAAAGTTACCTTGTTAACTAACTTATCACGGTTGATGATGGCACTTGCAGCTGTGGTAAGACGGATGAACTCTGGCTTCATCCCCGTCAAAATGGAAATGGAGTTGTACAGACAACGATTTCCTTCGCCAGATACAAATATTGGTGTAAGACCTGCCTGCCAGACAGATTCCGGAACATATTGTCTGTACCTGTAATGATAAGTAATAATATCAAAGAAAGTTTTAATCACTTTACTCTATGGTCTGCCGTACATCGGTATGTTTACGATGTGTTGGGCTTTATGTTATATTTATGAAGTATATTGTAGTTTATTAATTTTGTTAATGGAAATGGTTGGATTTTACTAGTTTCAGATTTTACCAATTGTTTTAACTTAAATGCAATTTTAGAAATTGCAAATTTTTTAACTGGTTGGTATAATGATTGAACAAAATACAATATATGCACCGGAATATTAATCACAATTATTATGTGCTAGCTTATACACTACGTTTTTTAAATGTTTATGGTATAGAATTATGTTTTAAATTGTTTTGATTTTGAATATTTATAACATGTTAATGGTTCGTTGCTAAGTTATATTATAGAAATGTTTGAGCGTACTCTTAAGATTATTACATTAGGGATGAAATGCTTCAAAGGGCGATAAAGAATTGGTAGCTCAGAGTTCTAAAGGACGCATGCAGGAAATATATAAGATCTGTCACGGCAGGACTTTGAGACTTTCTACACCGATCTCTCAGGCAAAAAGCTGACCGATGTGATTGATGTCTAAATATTTTCTTAACATTTGTATACATCATGAAAGGTCACTTTCTAAGCTCTCAGAAATGTCCTTATTTTGACGTATTGTTTAGTGGAAAGCAAGAAGTCACAGTTTTCAAACGTACCCGTTGCCATACTGTACTAACAGTTGCTGGTCATTGATGTCTGTGTGGACTTGTGCGGCTGGCCTTAATGCTGGAAGACATTCCCCCCAAATACACTGTGCAAGTTCTTTAGCCTTATTTGCGTTATCTGCAGCGGAGAGGTCCTTTAGGGAATCTTCACACCGAGATTCACGTGAGAAATCCTGCAAGAAATAGATAACAATAATAATTAAAGATACACAATTCTAATATTGGTATAATAGTGTTCATTGTTTTACCAAAAAGGGGTAGACGTCATCCGGAAATCCTCCTACACGATTTTGATTTTGCATACGATATAGCCTCTTATAATTTAGAAACATCTAATAGCAAGGCAGAATGCCCGTAACAAAGTGTTGAAGGCTGAAACCGCTCCAATGCAGTTCGTCTGCATCTTATAGCTTAATCATGCTAATTAACATCTCTAACAAATCTTCTATAAAGACCATTAAGCTCAGAAACATGGACCATCAGCAAGAAAAATGACAATCGAAGCTCGCATATTAAATTGCCTCACGTAGACATGGTCGACAATTTTTGGGGAAAAGTATATGCCTTTGAAAAGAAGTTTGCATGCACTAAATGATCTAATACAGGGTAACGCCAATAAAATTGTGTGGTTAACAGTTATGCATGCCTTATACAGTTTTGCCTTTTCTATGCTAAGCCTACGTTAACATACCCGTTTCTTTGTATTGGTGATTAAACGCTGCCACCTTGTCTCGTCACTAAGCTCAATGTAATTTTTTGTTTGTAAGTTAACCAGTTGGAGATCCGTTTCTTTCTCTTTCTTCCTCTCCTGGAGTAGATCATCCAAATTCCAACGCCTCACTGAACTCTCATCACTATCAACTGACAAGAAGTCGGGGGCTGGAAACTCTTCTTCCCCATCGTTTGTTCTAGATGGGTTAAATAGTAATGCATAAAAAAGTGATGAGTATTTATCTCATTATCAAAATCACGGATGTGTTCACCACCGTAATGTATAAAATACCTGTCTATTTGTCTGTGGGCCATATTAAAAACAAGCTCTAAGGGGACGAAATAAAAGAAGAAAATAAAACATCGGCAAACTAGTTCAAAATCCATGGAAATGCACTGGAATATAAAGGGAAAACTATAACTTTGCCAATGCCCGCATCCGGTCAAGGGCAAAATAAACAGAGTTGTGGGGACTAAGCCTAGGTCCGCAGCGAGAAGTTAAACTCCCTTGTACATTTAGTTCTGCCATAGCTATATTGAAGTTCTGCCAAAGAGATCCTAGTTATCCCTTTCTTGACCAATCACATGTCGCAAGTGACTGTAATGCAGTTCTAGTGGTTGATTTAAGATGGAAAGCCCTTGTATAAGCTGGTATAGAATATGACATTTACTTACGTCTGGTCTGCAGAAGACGCGGCTCTTCTCTTCAAAGAGCTTCTGGTGGCATGGACATTGTGGTGGCTAGTGGCTGGTGCAGGATGATGACCAGAGGCAGGTGATTGAGGCGGTTTACTGCTGTAAATAAACCAAATTTATTGTTAGAAAACAACACCAATAATATACAGAAACGCGAGACCATTATCATGACTCTTCCTTTTGCTCTCTAATGGCTCTAGCATCAAATTTCATTTTCCAAAGGAAGCAAGTTCTGTTCCGATATGCAAATATTGCAGAGTATTTTGCCAACTCATTAAATGGTTTTGATATGGTTCTTGTATAACTGCATGATGCCGTGTGCATAATTATCACTCCGCACGCAAAAGCCTTCATGTTGGATATAATGCAAGAAATTATTATCCACAATATCAGATTGACACGCTCATAGGGGTGTCGTGTTTATGACATCTCGGTAACCTAAGGTTATACTCACCTAGAATACACAATATTTGACGGGGAAGCCACCGTCTTCTTGGTCTTCTTGACCCTTGATGGTTGGCGTGTCATACTGAAATTAATCACATTATATTCAAAATGGTGATAACAGGAACCCAGTTAATTAAAGGAATACAATAAAAGTTTTAACGACACTGCTCTTCTCAAAGATCGCAATTTTGCAGACCCAGCACAAAAGAGCCAGAGTTGTACAGGGCTATGTACGTTTTTTTTATTATTATGAAGCAGAGGTAAACAGACAGGTTGCTGAAGAGATCGTTGTTATCCCTTTCTTGGCCAAGCAGATGTCGCAAATGATGGTAGGCAGTCCTAGTGGTTGATTTCAGATAAGATGCCATGGTAAAGAATGTGACATTTACTTACGTCTGGCCTGCAGAAGATGCAGCTATTCTCTTCAAAAAACTTCTGGTGGCATGCACATTGTGGTGGCTAGTGGCTGGTGAAGGATGATGACCAGAGGCAGATGATTGAGGCGGTTTATTGCTGTAAATAAACCAAATTTATTGTTCAGAAAACCAAGGATTATTAAACAACTACACCATTTCCGTACATGTGTCTATCATTGGCTTTCATAGTAAAATGTCATGTTTCAACAATCTGTAGGTTCCTGTACAGTGCAAAAATGCGTCTTTTGCCAACCCATTGAGTATAAAATGATCATCATCATGCAATATTTACGTGTCCATAATGCTCTTTCGCACGTCACAACTATCACACTGAAGAAATGTCAAAGCTACCAAAAGTACATAGGTGTTGTTGTTAAAGACACTGATCGATGCAGAAAAATGTTCTAACCAAAGTTGCCTCACGTTAACCTGAAAAAACTACATTCTAAGAATGTCTTATGCTAGATCGAACGATAAATCGTACATACACCCTGTTCTACAAGAAAAGGGAGTTCATTACGATTCTTTAGAGAATTACAGGTATAGACCATGAAAAGAAACAATATCCATGTATGATCCCCCCCCCTTCCCCCAGGCGTGTTCCTTCTAGGTTGGGGTATCTGTGACCAAGTTTGGGCAAAGAAGCCCTGGTATAGAATAATAATGACATTTACTTACGTCTGGCCTGCAGAAGAAGCTGTTGTCTTTAAAATACTTCTTATGGCAACATGGTGTTGAGTGATGGCTGGTGAAGGATGACCAGAGGCAGATGATTGACGTGGTGTTCTGCTGTAAATAATCAAATTATTAAGAAAACTGAAGAAACAGATAACTTCACCACTCCCGTATATCATTTGCAAGTTCATGGTTACATTGCGTTTTTCAAAAAGCTGCAAATTACGTTCCGATATGCACATATTGCAGAAATGTGTCTTATGACAACCCATTGAGCATGTTGAGTATAAAATGATTATCATATTGCTATTTTACGCATCCATAATACTCTTTCGCACCTCACAACCGTCTCAACCATCACACTGGACACAACTCAAAGATATCAGAACTTAACTTCAACCAAAAATCAGAATGGTAGTGTTGTCATTTCTGGTCAAAAAGACGTTATGACAACGTCGTTATATAGTCGCGCAACCAAAATGCACGCGAGAGTAAACACAGCGCAATAAATATCGCGTCGCACATGGAGAAAAGTCAAGTTGACAGGAAGTGACATCACTACCATTCTGATCTCAGAGTACGCTTTTAACCTACTCACGTAGAATATTCGACATTTGTAGAGAAAGTCACTTTCTTCTTGATCGAGTGAGGTCTCATACTGAAATTAAGAACATGGTAGTATTCAAAATAGCATTCAATTGTTTTAATACCAAAAAACAACCATTAATTAGATAATTAAGAATCCTTAACAGAATAAATCTTTTAAACTTTGGCTATAAAAGTTTTACCAACACTCATCTTCTGGTTAGAGCAGGGCTATTTTTCACAACTTAGAGGCCGGCGATCGCATCTGACTCAACAGAAAATGGCAGACCGAGTTGTATAGAGCTAATATAAGTATGGTTTATAATTATAATGAAGTGGAGACGGCTCTTTTGCCGAATTAGTGATCTTTGTTATTGCAATCTTGACCAATCACATATCGCAAGTGACTGTAATGCAGTTCTAGTGGTTGATTTAAGATGGAAAGCCCTTGTATAAGCTGGTATAGAATATGACATTTACTTACGTCTGGTCTGCAGAAGACGCGGCTCTTCTCTTCAAAGAGCTTCTGGTGGCATGGACATTGTGGTGGCTAGTGGCTGGTGCAGGATGATGACCAGAGGCAGGTGATTGAGGCGGTTTACTGCTGTAAATAAACCAAATTTATTGTTAGAAAACAACACCAATAATATACAGAAACGCGAGACCATTATCATGACTCTTCCTTTTGCTCTCTAATGGCTCTAGCATCAAATTTCATTTTCCAAAGGAAGCAAGTTCTGTTCCGATATGCAAATATTGCAGAGTATTTTGCCAACTCATTAAATGGTTTTGATATGGTTCTTGTATAACTGCATGATGCCGTGTGCATAATTATCACTCCGCACGCAAAAGCCTTCATGTTGGATATAATGCAAGAAATTATTATCCACAATATCAGATTGACACGCTCATAGGGGTGTCGTGTTTATGACATCTCGGTAACCTAAGGTTATACTCACCTAGAATACACAATATTTGACGGGGAAGCCACCGTCTTCTTGGTCTTCTTGACCCTTGATGGTTGGCGTGTCATACTGAAATTAATCACATTATATTCAAAATGGTGATAACAGGAACCCAGTTAATTAAAGGAATACAATAAAAGTTTTAACGACACTGCTCTTCTCAAAGATCGCAATTTTGCAGACCCAGCACAAAAGAGCCAGAGTTGTACAGGGCTATGTACGTTTTTTTTATTATTATGAAGCAGAGGTAAACAGACAGGTTGCTGAAGAGATCGTTGTTATCCCTTTCTTGGCCAAGCAGATGTCGCAAATGATGGTAGGCAGTCCTAGTGGTTGATTTCAGATAAGATGCCATGGTAAAGAATGTGACATTTACTTACGTCTGGCCTGCAGAAGATGCAGCTATTCTCTTCAAAAAACTTCTGGTGGCATGCACATTGTGGTGGCTAGTGGCTGGTGAAGGATGATGACCAGAGGCAGATGATTGAGGCGGTTTACTGCTGTAAATAAACCCAAATTTATTGTTCAGAAAGAAACAGAAAAACTACACCATTCCTGTACATGTGTCTATCATTGGCTTTCATAGTAAAATTTTGTGTTCCAACAATCTGCAAGTTCCGTTGCGATATGCACGGTGCAGAACCTATTCAGTATAAAATGATCATCATCATGCCATATCTACCTGTCCATAATGATCTTTCGCACGTCACAACAATCACACTGTAGTAAACCCAAAATGAAATATCAGAACTGAACGTGTTGTTGTAAAAGACACCGACGACTACCAACAATTATTCTAAGAAGCCATGTATAGAAATTAGAATAAGCCATTTATACTTACGCCTTGCCTGCAGAAGAAGCTCTTCTCTTTATGGCAACATGGTGTTGAGTGATGGCTGGTGAAGGATGACCAGAGGCAGATGATTGACGGGGTGTTCTGCTATAAATAACCAAATTCATTGTTAAGAAAAGGGAAAAAATCGTAGAAACTAGACCACTCTTGTGACTAAACATACCATCGGCTTCATGGTTTAATTTCATGTTCCAAATTCTGCAAGTTTCATTCCGATATGCTGCAATACTGCAGAAACGGGTTTTTTACAAGACCGTTTGAGTATAACATTATGTGTGATTATCATTGCACACAATTTGGTTTAGTATTCACCTTATCCCAAACTCAGCATGTGAACGAAACCCTATAGATCATAAAGATATTGATATATCAACAGGCTTTTAATACAATCATTCTATAAACACATGAAACTTGTTTGCAGCAATTATATTTTCACTTATTTACTAGATATATAGGTCCATTTATTCTTTATACAACCAATAACACAAACTATACACAAACTGATAATTAAACAGAGAAAGACAAAATAATAGAAATACTACTATAATAATAATATGATGTTATCGATCGACACACCTTGATCCCTCTACTTGCTGTCGATGACATTTACATCTGCACGTCGACCTACACATGGGCTTATTCTTGCAATGGCACCTATATATGTAGAAAACAAAATATTTTGATTATTATTTTATTACAAAATTATTGTTTCATTACTAACGTTTTACTGTCTCATCCATGTCAAACGACGATAAATGTTGCAGATGTTCGCTAGGCGTACACTTTGTGGGTATTCATCCAGCGGGAGTAATTTTGTCTGTCTCAGCGTGATGATACAAAATGTTAGCTTTACAAATATCTGCGCTTTGTCCGGCAGGAAGAAAGGGACAATTATAAACTAAATTTGTGCGATTTGGTGTTTACATTTTATATTACATTTCATTGGAAACCCCTTTCCATTAAATTAAGCCAAACGTGAAATTATTACTACACCGCACCTCAAAATGTGAAATAGTGAATGTTCCCTACCTGGGATATTTGAAGCACTTCACGCAGTACCAAGTTCCTTTCTGCACGCCTGATATACCTACACAGGACCTGCAAACACATACGACCAGATGCTTATATTGATAATGTATCAGCATGCAAATCACAACACTAAAACAATCATTTTGGAAGCCTTGTATTTAGCAAAGAAGCTTGGTGAATTTTCACTATTCTGGGTTCCAATGTAAAGTTTCAATTGCTTGTTAGAGACATATTATGATTTCAATACATTAAGTTGGAAGCCTTTGCCACACACAAAATGTCAACAACAAAAAACTTTGCTTATTAAAATAAAAAAGTAAGCCTTCCGTGCTGGAAAATTTCAGGCTTTAGAAAAGGTATCCGTACAGTAAAAGGCTAGTAAAAACGAGATGGAGGTTACCAGCATACAACGGGACTTTTGTCAAATTTCATCAATTTCGAATGTTGCCGGAAGCTTACAAAAACACAATTGTTGCTTGTATTTCAATGGGACTGTCGAATAGTAGTGCTGCGCGCCAAGATGTAGGGCTCCATACGCCATGCCTATACATATTATATATCTTGTTAACTTTATGACGGATTTGGAAAATGGTACTGTTGATCTGACTTACCAATGATGCCACACACTGCACTTTGAGCATTCTATCATATCAACTTCTTTACGTTCATTACAGGACCCACATTTCCACTGATCTCGAAGTTTTGCAACTGAGAAAAAAATCAAAACAATGCAAGTTATCTTCCCATCGTTTAGACCTACATATTGTCCTTTAATCATCAACTTCGATCAATTGACACAATATTCAACTTACTACACATATTTTCTTTAATAATTTCTTTTTACTAAACATAAACTCAAGGGAGGTATGAGGTACCATCCCATATAGACAATCTAAATTATGCCCATAACTTAAAAACTATTTGAGAACAATGTTAAAAAGTATACATTTTTAAAATGGAAATTGTTCAAGCAATTCAAATATGTTATCGCAATTTTATCTTATGAAAATCATGAAAAACATGTATTTTTGCCAAATTGTTTTGAACAAGTGAAAAAATGTTTGTGTTCACCCAATTATTATAATAGCGTCATCATTATAATGACAAGGCTTCAAACTAGGGAATGTTTTTTTATTTGTCAATTTTGTGAATTATTCTTCGAAATATTACCATATATGGTCATAATCGAAATTAACCACTAGCTGGTAGCCATATAATCAGTTATAAAATAAGTTATA
>JAUMTS010557704.1:0-13046 GCA_032273385.1 Ophiopholis aculeata | reverse complement strand
AAAAATTAGTTTTGCTGCCCTATTTTGAAGTTTCTGAAGTATTTTGGTTTCTTTGTTGGTAATTCCAAATAGTAGCGAGTTGCATTAGTCCAATCGTGAGATGACAAGTGATCTTAGTGCATGGTTACATGTTTCTTCATCAATGTAACGACGAATGCGGGAAACATTTCTAAGGTGAAAGTTGAGGGACCGCTAAAAAGTAGAGATGTGGGAGGTCATTTAAAAATAAATATACGGCAATAACGGAAGTCGATTTACAGCCTGAAGTCCCGAGGACATTTCATGTACAGCAATAATCAAGTACTATCAAACATTGTAACAAAAAAATTAATATTATAATTCACATACAATTTTCTGTAAAACATTAAACCAGAAGACATTGAATGCGGCGTTGGAAGTTAGCCGGTTGCCGCAGCTCTTTGTAAATGTTTATAATAAGTATGTAAGACTTAGTAATGTGTACTAGAAAGGATAGATACCAATTAGAATTTGGCATTTAATAATAGAGTGGTTTATTATCTATTTGGCAAAATTTAGAACAGCGGCAAATTAACAATCAATTTAGAGTGTTTTATTGTTACCAGGATAAAGATGTTAAGTCAGTTTTTAATAATTAATGGATATGATATTAAAGGCGATCTTTAGTTTTGCCGCCTGGCATTTTATTGAATGAGGTCACGATTAGTTTTTACTTAAGACCAATTAACTTTATAATCTACCATATGTATCCTAGCTGTGCAAGTGGTAGATATAAGTGTATAAACACTTGTCGGATGTCATTGACAAAGATATCAACATTTTAGAAGATATGTGCACTATATTCATGTTAGAAATTGAACGAGTACTTGAACAAATCGACTGTTTATTCCTGACAACCATATATAAAACGTACGGAGTAACTAACGTTGCATGTGAACAAAGCTGAAAGAGGAAGGTTTCTACTGCAACGTCGGTGAGGGTTCAGACATACTCCACCGCCACCCCATATAATATATTGTACCAGAACCATTCGGGGTATAATGGACTCCCCTGTAAAACGTTATTTTCCGGATATGTTCTTCAGTGAAACTCGATTCACTGATAAAATCCAAAGACAACCACAAAACAGGAGAAAAAAATGCTTTTGCCGTTTTAAAATGGTGGCTAAAAACCGTTACAACTAGTAAAAACTGTAATGGTTATAATCTGTGTAATGTCTTGATTTGTGTCCCTCCCCGGGGTTCCTCCCGTTATTTGTCGTAATTTTGACAAATAAATTACATTCGCTCATCGGTTTATCGATATGTTATTGTTTAAGCATAGTTTGCTTAAAATCACGAAATAATTACTGCACTTTCAAGTCTTATGATATGTGAAATTGGTAAACTCAGTCGTAGCAATGTTATTGTTTAAAAGTAGAAACAGATCTGCCTCAGATAGTTCAATCCCTAAATGATCAATCTTACCTTTGCTAAGTAGCGGTCAGTGCTGCGGTCATAACAGGATATATTTACACATGAATGCATGATTTATTTTCGTCAATATCCTATATCCACTTAGTCTTCATATTGCCTGAAGCTACATTTACACATGTCTTCTTAAACAAACGTATGTAATGTTCTCGATACTTGAGAACATTACTCGATCTAATGTTTGATGTTTACATAAACTTTCACCAACCAATGATAGCAATTGCTAGCTGTATAAAATGTCTTAGATAATTTGCAGATCAATAGCATACTCAAAGGCAAAGTGTATCCGTAACATTGTCCACGCTAATGTCGAGTGCAAACGATGCACACAATTTGTTTAATTTTTAAAAATTGTAATTCTCATGTTTAGTCTCAGGCTTAGTATTGATTCAGTAGTTCCTGAGATAGCCTCTGTAATTTTGAGAAAATATGGTAAATTTTTGTAAACTTAAATTGCAGCCAGCGTGTAAAGCAATACTCTCAATGAGAACTCAATTTGCTCGTCCGCCGTATATAGTCACGTATTGATGTAAAGATAAAGGATTTCTGGATGTATTTGTCGCTCTGAATTAGCTCAATATGTCTGGTTTGTGATGCTGTCTCATTAGTTCACCTATAAACTCAAATTCGACGATATTCAGATCTCAATGTTAATGGCATGCAGCTTGCAGTGTTCCTTTAGTAACTACAACATTTAGCAACCTAAATCATCAATACAGTGCTAGCAGCATCTAAGAAATTAAGAACACGCTGTAAAACAGCTTAATCTCGAAACACGTTGTTAACATGATTAGAAGCTAAACATCACACGCCTGATTTCAAAAACAGTGGTGTTTAATTTATATATAAAAACCATCAATCTATTAAACACAGTCTAAACACTGTTTTGCTAATATAGCAGTAATCATACTAACAGATTTAGATACACATTAACACAAATGATACTCACAAATAACCACAACCTGCACATCCGCAAATACACCTTACGTCAGAAAAGGGACCACGGTTTTAATACTAGAGAAAAACCGGGGACTGAAAAACACACCAGATACAACAACTGATTTCAAAAAGACGGAGCTTAGATCATGGAAATAACACTATTTCCATGCTTAGACCTACAGATTCAATTTCACAACGACTGGACATAGACAATCTGAGACAAATGTCTCTGTGGACAATGGCCGAAGTGACTGTTACAAGTGTCCAGCATTACTAATCACGCCAATCACAGCCATACTGAGACAAATGTCTCTGTGGACAATGGCTGGAGTGTTACAAGTGTCCAGCATTACTAATCACGCCAATCACAGTCATACATCTCATCTAACCAATGATGTTAAAAGTGTCCAGCATTACTAATCACGCCAATCACAGCCATCATACATCTCATTTAACCAATGATGTCAATAACATTGAACTTGCACAATACAACACAATTTGTATGGATTTTAAACCACAATCAGTCACACCGGTCATTCAACTCGGTTTTATTCGTTGTTGGTAAGCCTGTGTAATTCCAGTAGCAATCTCGGTTCAATCAAAACATCTTCTCCAATCATACAAACAAGTCATCTCATTTTGTATCTTCCGCTTCCCTTGTATCTTTACTTACGAACATCGTATATCATGCAAGCTGTATCATAATAATTGGAACCCATCGATTTAAGTATTTAAAAAATCACTCAGGTATTTCTAAATAGAATCCAATCAAGTTAACAGCAGCATTGAGTATGTCTTAAATTCATCGCTTGTATGACATACTGGTGTATCAGCCATTTTTTGACAAAATGAGATTATTTAATGATCCACGCATGCAGACAAATTCAATTTGAGAAGAACAATTATACTCAATTTCAAATGATATAAAATTTAAGTTGACTTACTATTACATTTTTAAATGACAGTACTCAAGTTTGATTCGACGCTTTAAACTGATGGGTTCTACAAGTTTTGATACAGTCTGTATAAAGTAAATCCAAGGAGGATGGTGAATCTTTAATGACACACTATAATGACGTGTGCATCAATCAATGTACCTGTATCCATACCATGAATGGAATTCTGTTTCTTAATTGATCCTTCCCAAAATCACAGAACGGACATGTACACACAAAAATGATTCTGTCAAATTTTAGCATGTTTAGGAAAAATTGATTGCAAGCTGCTTTCTGCCATCTTTTTACGAACGGAGTACATCTTGTATCGTTAACAACAAGCGATGACATAAGTGGTAAACTGTGTAAGAAATTCGTACAAGTGCGCCAGTAAATAACATGTCTGATTTATTTAAGGGTTTATTTTACTTTAAGTTCTATACCTGACTTCAAGCCATTAAGATGTATTATTGAAGCACTTTCCTTGGTTAAAGCTAAATAAGATATCACTTGACTATACGAGACGGAGAGAAATACGTGAGACACACAAACATAGCAAAACATTCTTCACTTACGAATGAGGGTAAGGAAAAAACTGAATTCAGATCAGGTGGCCAACCATGATACTGGTGGTGAGTCATGCTGAAAATGTCATGCATTATGCGTACTTTGCAAGTGAAATTATTCAAAACACGACGCACCTTCATGAATAAGGGGTAACGTTTTTAAGAGGTAGACATAATAGTATTATTAAAGTGCATGATTAACAGTAGCATGGCAAAATCTTAATGTTGCTTTAAAATGCGGCCATGTTAATTGTTACATTATTGTCAACCTTTATATAAGTTCATTTGGAGTTACACATGATAGGCTATAACATTTATAAAGGGAAGACACTATAATTAAAGCGCATGATAAACATGATAAACAGATTTGGCCATGTTAATTTTTACATTTTTGTTAACCTTTAAAAAAGTTCATTTGGGGTTAATACATAGGCTACAAAATGTATAACGCTTACCAGGGGAAGACACTATTATTAAAGCGCATGATAAACAGTAGCACGGCAACATCTTACGGTTGCTTTAAAATGTGTCCATGTTAATTTTTACATTTATTGTTAACCTTTATAAGTCCATTTGGCAATAATAGTACATAGGTTATAATGTTTATAAGGGGAACTGGGAAGTCATTATAATTAAAGCGCATGATAAACAGTAGTGTGACATTGGTCACCGTCTGGTTAAGGTGATAGCGCCCCCTTGTGTATTCAGCGGGTTCTTCCGAGGAAAGTCATTAAGGTCAAAGGTTAATAGAGAGGTAAACATGCGGTACTTCTTCGTAAATCACAACTTTGAGCTGGATATGAATTAAAGGTACATCAAAATAGACACTTTGTCCCTTGTCTTTCTCATAATATGTCAGTCCGAGCAACAACAGGACATGTGGTGGATAGAATCCGGGTATTTGGAACCTCTCGCAGCAGAAAGGGTATCGTAAGAGACATTTTTTCATCATTGAAAAACAAATAAAATGTGATTCAGTTCAGGATAATAACAATCACATTCACAATGGACTTGAGTTGACCCGATGTAAATCAAATTCCGATTTTAGAGGAGTCCCGGCTAGCCTAGAGTAAATAATTGAGACAACATTGATTGACATTCATTGATTGTTGTTGTTGAACACAAATTACATCAAATTTGATTTTGGGAAGAATGGAGGACCTTGTTCAAGTCCTACAGAGAGCATTAGACACGTCAAACGGTGGTGCGACGAATACACTGCGGCCCCCAAAATTTGATGGACTTCCGTATTTGGATGTAGATTTATGGCTTGATAAATTTACTAGATACGGGGATCATGCCCAGTTGGATGACAATAGACGTTTGACATGTATAAAAGCATTGTTGGATGGGCCAGCAGCCGTTTGGCTGAGATCGATAGAGGACCAACAGGTCTTGAATGATTACGATACCTTTGTAGTTGCATTGCAAACCCAGTTTGCTATAACCCCTGCCTACAGATTCCAAATGAGACAGCAATTGCGAGATAGAAAACAGCAGCCAGGAGAATCAGTACACAAATATGGCAACGATTTAGCCAGACTTTGCCAACGGCTGGGTATTGCAGAAGAGGAGCACCTGCATACCTTTGTGCAAGGGTTAATACCAATAATAAAAAGCCATGTTGTTTGTATGTCCCCCAGGACACTTGAAGAAGCACGACATCATGCCTCAGCAAAAGCAAGTTCCATCGAGTCATCAGCGTCGAAAGTGGCGAGTGTGTCACCTGATTCAAACAGCGCTTTATTAAAAGTTCTTCAAGGCGTTCAAGAAACACTCGTTGAACTAAAGGAGGCTACTAAACAGAATTCAGGGAAACCATCTTGTCAACTTTGTGGAGCACTTGATCATCAGGCACCCCGATGCCATACGTTGAAACCCCCACAGCTGTATCAGACCCCTCCCCCACAAACTCAGCCATATCAACTCCCTTACGCGCAAGGTCCCCCTCAAAATCCACCGCGAAGAAAAGATCGCAGTGAGATCCAGTGTTTCAGATGTAGACAATGGGGACATTATCAGCGGGAATGTCGTGAACCAGATATGGGAAACGCTTGGGGCCCAACCCCACAACAATAGATTCCGGCCACGATGTCAGCCGGGTTGGGCCCAAACTGTGTATGAGAAAACTTGGTCAAAATGAAATGACTGTTCAAAATGAAATGAGTAGTGTTATTGATAATGATGAGTGTCTAAGTGGGGCAAAGTCAGACACTGGTAACAAGAGTATACCTGTAGATGTAAATGTACGTAATGATATTTATACTGCTTGTAATGTAACAGGTCAAAATCATAATGATACCGTCAATGATCAACCAGCCATCAGTGTTCAGGTTAATTGTGAACAGGGTAAGAAAGGTGCTCGTGTGAATACTGCTGGTTCTCAGTATCTTGGCAATTATGTGTCTGTGCAAATTCAAAACAGTAAGTTTTTTGCAATGTTGGATTCAGGGGCAGAAATAAGCTGTGTCAACCCAGAATTACTGCTTAAACATGCGCACCTAAAGAATGTCAATATGCATAGTCCTGACAGGGGATACATTGAAACTGCAACGGGGGACCGTACAAATATCCAAGGTATGGTATTTCTCAAGACTAAGATTGAGGGTCACACTGTGTTATGTAAGTTCTATGTAGTTCCCAATGTACAGCCACAACTAATACTGGGGCAAGATTTCCTGTGTCAAAATAATGTGAATGTGCAGTTTGGTAAGGGTGGGATGTCAATTTCTATGAATCCAGTCAGACAGGTGGTATCAACTAGTCCAGTTATTGTGCCCCCAAACAGTCAGGTGGCCATGATAGCTCGTATTAAAGGATCTCCTCTACCCAATGAAGTTACTGGTCTGACATCAGGTTCCCACTTATTAACTTCACTGGGGCTTGTCCCAACCAAATCCCTCTCAATGAACAAAATGGGATCTGTCCAATTTGCATGTGCCAATTTTAGTGATGAATCAATTGAAATACCCAAGGGTGCTATGCTTGGCAAATTTTCCTGTTTATCTATCAATGATGGGTTGTATACTATACCGGACGGTGATGATGATATTCCTGAAAGTGAATCAAATGAGCATGAAATCCCTGTATCATGTAATGACACATTGGACACAAACAGTGAACCTTTGCCAGGTACATCCTCAGGTATTGTTCAGGTCAATGCACTTTCAGAGCCAACTACCACAGACATGCAGTCACAGTCAACAGTGCCTCAAACTACACATATTTCAGACAAGTTGGATTTTTCCAAAACAGATTTGACTGAGGAAGAGCAACGACAATTAATAAACTTGGTAGACAAATATGCATATGTGTTTGTGGGTCCTGATAACAGGTTGGGAAAATGTGATATTTTGAAGCATTTGATGGATATTGACTCAAAACATAGGCCAAAGAGGTATCGTCCCTATAGATTGAATCCAAAACAAAAGGACGTTTTAGAAAACATGATTCATGAAATGGAGGAGCAAGAAATAATTCAGAAATCCACTTCTCCATGGGGGGCACCCTGTCTCTTAGTTTCCAAAGGTCATAACAAGGGGTACCGTTTTGTGGTTGACTTCCGGGGTATTAATGAGTTAATACAACTTGAGGCAACGCCTATCCCTACTACAGAAGAAGCACTTGACGGTATTGGTGCATCCAAACCAGCATATTTTTCAACACTTGATTTACAGAGTGGTTTTCACCAGGTTGCCCTTGACCCCAAATCCAGTCAATATACTGCTTTTAGATGCCATCTAGGTCTTTATGAGTTTCGACGTCTTCCCATGGGATTGCGCAATAGTCCCACTACTTTTCAAAGAGTGATGGAAGCCGTTTTGCATGGACTGACCTGGAAATTTTGTTTGGTCTACATGGATGATATCTGTGTGTTTAGTCAGGACTTTGAAACCCATTTGGAACATTTGGAAGAGGTATTTGATCGTTTGGGAAGGGCTGGTTTAAAATTACGCCCGTCAAAATGTCAGTTTGCCTTGCATGAAATTCACTATTTGGGTCATGTAATCAGTCGAGATGGCATTTCCCCTGACCCAGACAAAATAGATGCTGTAAAATCCTATCCACAACCACAGTCAGTTAAAGATTTGAAAGCTTTTATGGGCCTATCAGGATATTATCGCAAATTTGTCAAGTCATATGCTGATATATCAGCACCATTATATACCCTCACGAAGAAAGGTGTCAAATTTAAGTGGACTGAAGCCTGTGAACAAGCATTCCAAAAGCTCAAAACAGCCCTTACGTCCCCTCCCCTTTTAGCACATCCTGACTACAACAAACCATTCAAATTGTACACTGATGCAAGTTCATTTGCTGTGGGTGGAGTTTTAACCCAGAACACATCAGACAATATTGAACATGTCATTTGTTATGTTGGCCGCTCTCTTAAGGCAGCTGAAAGGAATTATGGGATTACTGAGAAGGAGTGTTTAGCTCTCGTATATTCAGTGAGGAAGCTGGATTGTTACCTGCGTTTCTCTCCATTTACAGCAGTTGTTGACCATTCAGCATTACAATGGCTATTTTCTCTACAACAACCGACAGGCAAATTTGCACGCTGGGTTTTACTGTTGCAGGCCTATTCTATGACTATAGTGCACAGAGCAGGCAAGACCCATACAAATGCAGATGCTGTGAGTCGTAGGGAATACCCTCCCACTACCCCCACCCAACGTGAAGTTGATGATGAAGAGGAGCCTTTCCTTATGATTGGTCCAGAGTTTGAGTACCCCCCAATCCCCCCACCGGTGCAAGTAAAAGCCATGCGTGCTCGCCCTACACCCCACAAACGGTTGCAGGAGATGGCCAGTAGTAGACCAGGCAAAACATCTGTCCTGTTTCAGTCTCACAATTTAGTGGATGAGCAAACATCAGATCCCAAATATTCTCACGTCGTTGAGTATCTCACAACTGGGGTCCTCCCTAGTGATTGTAAGTTGGCTGAAACAACGGTGCACAATTCTAGAGAGTATTTTCTGCATGAGGATGTCTTGTATCATGTATGGGTCAAACCAGGTCGGGGTCACCGTGAGGACAGGAGCCATGTTCAACTGGCAATACCAGGGTCTCTTGTGGAAACAGTTTTGGAAGACTGCCATGATTCTCCTTTGGCTGGAGGCCATCTTGGTATTGTTCGTACCTTTGATAAAGTGCGCACAAAGTTTTTCTGGCCAGGAATGTATTCTGATATAATTCATTGGGTAAAAAGCTGTGTTCCCTGTAACCAGAGAAAACCACCTGCAATCCCTGTACGAGCTCAAGTTATCCCAATGCCAATCCCAGCTCACCCATTTGAAAGAGTAGGCACAGACATTCTTGGTCCTTTGCCACAATGTGTTGGTACCGGCAACAAATATGTTTTGGTTTTTGTGGACTTTTTCTCAAAGTATGTGGAATTAGTGCCACTTGTGGATATCAAGGCAGATACAGTTGCCAAGGCTTTTGTAAAAGAGATTGTCTGCCGCCATGGAGCCCCGAAGTATTTACATTCTGATAGAGGTACAAATTATTTGTCAAACATTGTGAAAATTACGTGTCAACTTATGAACACTAAAAAGACACAAACAACCTCGTATCACCCCCAATGCAACGGGCAAACAGAAAGATGTATGTCTTCAATCCTTGCTTCATTTTCCAAGTATCTGGAGAATTTCCACGATGTGTGGGATAAATATGTTCCATTCACCCAATTTGTTCACAATACGTCCCCATGTTTGGACAGCACAGAGTATACCCCTAGCTTTCTTGTTTATGGTAGACAGTTGTGTACTCCACTGGACCACCAGTTGCCTAATTTACAAGAGGTCCCCAGATCAGCACAGCAATATGTCGCTGATTTTATACCTGTTTTGGAAGCTGCACGACAAGAGGCCAGCTTGAATTTAGTAGAACACAAGACCAATATGATCAATAAACCTAGAGCAAAGGCTTCAAATAATGCTGTTTTTCATGTGGGTGATATTGTGTACATGTATACTCCAGTTTTAAAACAAGGGCACACAAAGAAACTGTCAAAACCATGGCATGGACCATACTATGTAATTGAGAAATTGTCAGATGTACATGTTCGCTTGCGACATGTTCATGACCAGAGTGAGCCGCCACAGAAAGTGCATGTAAATAGACTGAAACATGGGTTGTATAGACACCCTAATAGGACACTTAATGCAGATGCTTTAGAAGGCATCTCTAACACCCAGATTGACAATTGTGATAGCATGCACTCTGATAAAAGGACACATAAAACTAAAAGTGCAAAACAGAGTGATGCCCCAGTACAAAAAAGTGACAGGACACTGTTATCTGATATAAAATGTACTGGAAATGCACAGAAAACTGAATGTAACAAGAATGCCAGTGATCATGTAGATCACACAAGTGACAGGACACTACTATCTGATACAAAATGTACTGAAAATGCACAGAAAACTGCATGTAACAAGAATGCCAGTGATCATGAAGATCAAACAACCTGTGTAGAGGACTTTTATGAAGTGGAGAAAATTCTCTACAAAAAGCGCTCACAGGACCAGTGGAAGTACCGTGTCAAATGGTTGTCATTCCCTGCTAGTTCAAATTCATGGGTCACATATAGTGACCTTAGCCCAGTTTTGCAACGGTTGGTTACGGATACCCATGACACTATTCCCACAAACAAGTACAAGAAATACCACAAGTAATGGTATGAATTTAAAATAGGCCTCTTGTAGTGTATGTATGAACAATTAAGATCCTGAATACACATGATTTATTAGTGTTTTGAAATTTGGGTCATAGGTTATGGTATGACCAATTATGTCAAAGACTATTTGTAAGATTGTCATATCTTCATGTGCAGGTTTTGTTGAGGACTAATTTGGACTGAATATATAAATGTGGTAATTTGGAACGAAAAATGTGAAACGTTACTTGTATTTGAAATATCCTGCATATTCACAGCACTTTTGGGTTCAAAGGATGTAATTATGCTAATGTCCAAATTCCTGTTTGGTTTACACAATGATTGCGGAGAATGCATAATTTGAGTCTATTTTTTGTAATTTAATATTCAGCCATTAAAAATCAGTCATCAGATCTATTTGTTTATGAAATTGATAAGTTTTGCATTCTGTGATAAGACCAGGAGAAAATAAGATTTTAATTTTAGTGTTTAGGTATCACAAAATTGCCAGATCTGAACATTTTAATTTTTTTTTCATTTTTATATAAAGTGCTTGTGTCAAAATAACTGTGCGGTGGGCCTAGCATAGCAGTTGATTATTATGCCTGGTTGTATAAAAGTATCCCAAAAGATCACATTGATCCAATACATGATTTATTTTTTTATGGTTAACTTTGCCCAGAAAAAGGCAGGCTTTCACTCAAAATTACTTGCTGAAAAAACAAATATTTTTTTTTGCATGGAAAGCACCATGGTAAATTTTGATTTTGGTATAAGACATGCATGCCAATGTTTCAAAGTGTTTTCAAAAGGTTGCTATAGGCCTGTAAAATGATTGTCCACACACTTTTGATATGTGCGTTGTAAATATGTTTGTAAAGGTATTAAAGGAGATTTTACCGGGGATTTTACTGAGGTTTTCAAAGAGAAAATGTATTCATGGAACTTGAAACTATTCTGATTGGTATCCTTTTTGATCAGTATGAATGCATGTTGCTTTTATATTGGATTCACAGGACAATATTTTGTACAAAAAACGGAAGGTGCCAGAAATATCAGTTACTGACTTTTACACATAGAACCTGTTAGAGTTTTATAATAGAGTTGGGCATGCACATTTAGTACTTGCCACCAGGTGTGGTGATATGTTTTCATTTATTTTAAATATATTTTGGTTGATTCATGTGTTCTCCTATACAGTAATAGGGAGCAATGTTAACAAGTGTCTGTAATGTAGCTTTATTTTAATTTTCACTTTGGATTCAGGTGTTTTCCTTCAGAAGCAGGTAGCCTGATGTGTTTGATAAGAAAATGCAAAGTTTGTGTCAGAAATTGAACATTGAAATCTTATGCGCATAAATTGTTATATGTTTTTTCAGTTTGGGAAATGTAATTGTTCAACTGTGAAAAACAAATTTTTCCTTGACAATTTTCTCCAAATTGTTACTGTATGAAGATCACATTAAGTGACCGCAGTGATTCTCTGTATGAAGCCACCAAAAGAGTGACCACAGTAATTTGCTTCTCACATGTGTGTAAAGTAAACTTTTTTCTAACTTGTATGCAGTGATACTTGTACACTCACTAACTTGAAATTCAATGTTTTGCTTTATACCATGTTGTAAATCGGTTTTCATGTTTATAAGGAACTACCGTTAGCCTGCCCCTGGGCTAGCTTTTTAAGGTGTAGCAGAATCAGGAAGTGGTATGTTGTTGTTCTGAGTTTTTTCAAAAAAAGTTTGCAGGTTTTATAAAACCGTTTTCTAAATTCTTTTATCAAAATCAAATTGTTGCAAATTGCAGGGTGGGATCGCTGTATATCTGGTTTTCCATTTTTCCAAATTTGTTTTCAATCACTTTTTATAATGCAACATGTATGGTCTGTCATGTGAACACATGGTTTCCTGGGATTAGCTACCCCAAGGGAAGCACGAGTTTGCTACACAGATTGCCTCCAAGTTGGGATTGGGTGGTATCGCACGTGAGATACTGCACACTCCTGTTGGGGCTTGGGTATTTTACAACATGTACCACTTCTTATAATATAGCAGTTTTAGGGTTCACAAATATTACTCTTCATGATTTAAGTCAATACTAGAGTTTACATCAAAGATTGTTATTTTTATTGGGAGTTCTTTCATATTAATAGTACATGTTAATTGCCATATTGTTCTTGGTTTACTGCACTGTACTTTGGTTGTTTTCCATTTTAATATTAATGTTCCATGGGTTGAGATAGTGTAAGGAGACTTAGCTCGGTGGAACTCGCTTGGTGCACCGGGGGGTTCTGTGACATTGGTCAACGTCTGGTTACGGTGATAGCGCCCCCTTGTGTATTCAGCGGGTTCTTCTGAGGAAAGTCATTAAGGTCAAAGGTTAATAGAGAGGTAAACATGCGGTACTTCTTCGTAAAGCACAACTTTGAGCTGGATATGAATTAAAGGTACATCAAAATAGACACTTTGTCCCTTGTCTTTCTCATAATATGTCA
>JAUMTS010556593.1:0-13054 GCA_032273385.1 Ophiopholis aculeata | reverse complement strand
CTGATAGCTTCTAAAAAGTCATCCGTAAGGTAGCGGATACCTATCGGATGACTATCGGATAGGCATCCGGTAGATTTATTTTTGCTATGGGTATCTACTGATTATTGTCATTAAAAGAGGACTGGTTGCTAGAATCATGATGAATATTCAAAAATGACATCTACTCTGATCCATGTTTATTGTTGTTTTTAGTTCCACCTTTTAATATAGTTTGTTTAGAACACATTACTTTCAATCAACTTTATTTTCCATTATCATTATACAATTGCATACAAAGAGACAAAATTAATTATGCAGATAGTAGCTGCTAGTATACAACACAAATACTGTACTCAGTACGGATAAAAAAAATACCCAAATGCATAAACATAATCATAATATTAAGAGAGTAAAACATATGACAGTTGGCATCATAGTTATATAAGCCCCAGAAATCACAGGAACTCCATACCCTTTACTAGCTCCATTTATCTACATCACTGCAGGGTAAACTCTAAATTGTCTAATTGTACCGAGGAGGGGGTGCTCTCAGTACAAAATCCAATGTGAGGATGGAACCCACCATAGGTATATCCATTTTACAATGCAATCATTGCTATATCTGAACAGGTCATCTACTGATTTTATTACCGGACTTTAACGAATATCAACATTTCTGAGAAGGTTTGGGGAAGTTTTGACTAAAATGTATGCAATTGGTATACAAATAGCTCAATGGTTTAATGAAAAGCAACATCATCTACAACAAAAGCACATCCCTAAGTCCAAATCATAACTGAGTTGCCTGCTCCAGGTAATTATAGTTATCATCTGTCTTGGGCTTGCATGTCCACGAAACATTTCCGAGGTTTTAAATCCACCTTTAAGTTTCTGTTATCAGACAAATTTAGCTTGGGCCAAGCCACTTTGAAATTAAACCAATTTGTATTATGGTGACGTTGAGTCATGTGAACCAGTGTTTCTTCTATTCATTTATTTTTTTGCAGTGGAAGGTTTCGAGAAAAAAATTAAGAATATTATGAGAAACTTTTGATTTTGAAGAGCTACTGTGGCCACTTTTTGGGAAAATTTCTCCTATTGGCCCTAGCTCAATATATCAGCACCAGCCTGAAAAATGATCCAGTTTGGATTTCTTTCCTTTAAAATGAGTGCTTTTCTTCACCACTCCCTATCTGATGTGCATGTACATTATGTGAAAGTGTTGAACAGTCCCTAAAACTGCGTGAATTAACAATTAGGTTAACTGCACATTTAAAATCATTCAATGGTGGTGATATCATTCACAAAATAAATGCATTTAAATATTCCAAATAAATACATCTCAAAATGTATTTTTGATGTTTAACTGGCATGCTTGGATTCTTATCACAAAAATTAGCCCATTTTAGCACCTTTGGTAATGTCAAAAACCCAGATTCATGAGAAATATTTAGTCCAAATGGAATCCCCAATAGGAAATCTCTACCTGATATGGCTGGCCTCCAGATGAACTCACTCGCAGATCCTTTAGCGACCAATGCTTCGGTCATAGCATATAAAAAAGAATGACTAATAATACCGATTTGGACGAGTGATGAGGAATTTGTGTAACCTAGTAATGGCCTGTGCTGTGTTCCTGGAGGGAGCACTGTTCAAATAATGGGACTATATGCCACGTTTCATAAAAATAAAATGGTTTGATGCCTTTTAATCATGTTAATGGGTTATAACAATAAGAATATCTTAATCCATTTACAGAATAAACTCAAATGTATGAATTAGTAATGATATTACAAGTTATAATTCTAAGGCTTTCCACCACACAGGGAGAGATGTCATGTCATTCCATTTACAGGCAATTTTACTTAAATTAATTATTATTCAAAGAAATTAACATCTTCAATAATTTCAATATAAACCACATCCTTTATGTTGATGTTTGTGTCCTATATAGTCTATCTAAGTAAGATTCAATAACAATTGAAATTCATAAGCAAAACAATAACACCACCAAACCATCTCTAACTGTGTTATTGTGTCTAACGAAAAAAAATATATTTTTCATTGATGCAATAAAAACAAATATGGAAATAGTACAAGAACAATAATGCGGTCTCTTCAGCCAACTAGTATCAACACTCGCCAGAGATAAGAGCACTTTCTTGGGGGATAAATGAACCCCATGCCCGTGTTTTTTTTACAATCTTGTAACCAAGAATTTACATATTTTAAGTATTTGAATAATATCAAAAGTGACGAATATATTACATTCAAAGCATCCAAAGCAGTATACCAAAATGGTAAGTCTCAATTTTCCTTATTTGCTACATCATTTTGGAAATTCATGCCACTCATATATAGGCTATTTTTCCAACACGCTAAGCTAATTTTGTGACTTAAAGAGGAAACACTGGGCATTGGCTTTTTCTGCAAAGTGTTGCACTGCAAATGATGTTCACAATCACGTAGAGAAGGAATAATTTAATGTGCCAACTTTCAGTCTGATTCTGGATGATCACACCACATTATCACTTACTTGACTTATGGCGGGTGGCGTTCCGAACTGTGATGGACACATTATCAAGAAAGCACAAATTTACTTCTAGTATAAGTCTATTTTTAAGTGACACAATTAGCCAGTGTTTGCCTTAGCACCATCCAAACTTTTAGCGAAAAGAAAAATAGGAAACAATTTCATTTAGGTCACACCCCTTCACCAAGTGTCTGATGGAATAAAACACACCATACATTACTAAATGGTGCATTAATATTCCACCATGCTGTTGAATAACGAGTGGGACCTAAAGTAGAAAGTACACTTGAACACTAGTACATCCGAAAAATTACTCTAAATATCACATTGCCTTCAAAAACTACTGTAACATCAATCATGTTTGGAGACAACATTCTATCTAGGTTATCTTGACAGCCATTTTGATTAACCCAAATTTAATGATACAGCAGATATCATTTTACAAAATGCATCAATTCTTTATTTTAATTTCCCAAATGATAGTGATTTGATTTCAACATAGCTGGAAAATAAATTGGTATTTTCCATCAATTTGACAATTAATTCATGAACAAGATTTAAAAATGCCACTTTATAAATGTAATTTGTAACATACCGCAATTGACAAAATATGCAGCATTACAAAACTAAAGGCATGCTTATGTGAGCATATTAGCTTGATTAATTTTATGAATGAATTTGGCGAGATGAAATCTCTCCAGAGTTCAAATTGAGGTTAGATGTGGAGCTCATAATGAGATGCGCCATGCTTCACAGTAGCACAGCATAGTGGATGTCTTATATTAATGTTGCGTACATTTGTGGTGCACATGTGAGCAAGTTAAACAGAGGGGCTAAATTTAGAAGGGATGTTGTCTCTTGAATTGGTTGTCCTGATCAAATGGGTTTGACAATTCAACAGATTTAACCGAAATTCATCACTCATAGATTATTGTCTGATTTGATTTGTTACCTTTTTAAATTATTGTGTCATTATATTTTGTGTGTCAATTCATGTACTCCATTTTGTCTTTTTAATCTAATAATGTATTAATGCACTTTTCAATGCATTTCTTCTTGATAGCGATCTTTAGTATCATATTGTACATATTTCAATTTGTGCCTCCATTGATATCACTTAAAGTACTATTCCTTTTATATCAGTATATTTCATTAGCCTACACTAAAAATGTAATCTAATTTTCAACTTGCGCACTTTAGGACACCAACGATCTTAAATTAAAGTGAGGCATTTATGATAACAGTTTATGCAGGTTTTATGACATTAAACACTTAACCCAGAAACCTTGCTACATCACATATTAAAATATATGAGCACACTTACTGTTGCACGTGAATGCACATGAATTTTCGGCATCTTCAATTTTGTGCATATACATGTGCATCACGAATGCAATTAAAAAGTGCACATATACACACAAATTGTGTATAAAATCTTGCATTTATTCCGTTAACACATAATTATAGGTATTTTAATGATATCATCAGGATTTTGGCCAATTACCATGATCTGTCCCAATGTGCGATTCCCTCTCAATAAAAGGTTAAGGGTATTCCATCTAAGTATTCTGATGATTTCATGATGTATTCTAATAATATTCAGTAGGTATTCAGATGATGTTCAGGATTATTAAACTAATTTTCAGGGATGAATTCCAAAACCATTCAGAACATGTTCCCGACTATTATTTGTTCCGCGTTGACAAACAAACAGACAAACAAACAGTTGAATGACTTACCAGTACAGGATTGGATGTTTTTATTGATGTCTTGGCTTTTTCCCTCATTAAGATATTTGCTATGTGTTTACTAAGACTATGATAGGTTTTGTTATGGCCGGATGTGATGGCTCTGCACAAATGATCTGAAAGATAAAATGAAGAAATGAAACATGATATAATGGAGAAATGAAGTATGAGATGGTAAGAACAGCTCCTATACATGGTTTGCAGGGGGTCAGAATTCTTTTTTTGCTTAGTTTCCATTGACAAGGTGACTTTTCAATGCGTCACATATTGTCAACAAAATATTCTCTTTTACACAAATGGCAATTTACATATGTGAAAAATAGATGTTTTTTTAATTTTGTAAAGAGTTATGTGTAACATTGTGAGAAAAGGTAGATTGAGGCACGTAGCCAGGACTAAATTTGGGAGGGTATGGCACCCCGAAAAGTGGAACTCTTGGACCTAACCCTCCCTTACAAAATACAAATTTGTGCTCATTTTGTGGTAAATAGTGGACCTTTTGTCTGATTTAGGGAGGGGCACATCATCCTCCCTGGCTATAAGCCTGGGTTGACTTATTGTGATGTTTTCCTGTTATAATTGAAATCCTTTCCTACAATCTTTTGAAAATGTGGAGTGTTTGAGCCTTCCTTACTCCCAGGCTCGCTCTATTCAAACACTGGTTTTGTGTCAGGGTGATAACATGTGATAAAAGCTTGACCATGGTGAGGATGATGCTGAAGATACTAATTATGTTACATTAAACATGAACAATTACGCACTGTGGAATAGGTTGTCTAAATAGATGGCACTTTATTGATCCAGGTTATTAAAAAGAGGCAAATGAGGAGGCAACAAGTTAAAAATGGAAAAAACACTAACATTACTGTCCTGAAATTGACCTTTGCTATATCTCTTTATAGGTCAGGCAATGTATGCTGCCTGACTACAAAGTAAATGTCACATTCAGCTTCGCATACATGTAATTGTTTCTGATATCATAAAATTATAACCTATAAGTTTTACATAACTAATGTTGTTGTTGAATCATACAAAAATACCTGATGGTTGGACTTTTGACTTCTGGACAAGATTTTCTATTTTTTTAATCATAATTATCTCCTGAATTTTTATTTTGTTTGAAATCAGACAGAAATTCACCAAGCACCTGTTATAATGAGATACAGTAAGTAACTTCATCGCAAAGTTCCTTTTTTAAGAAATTCACAAAAGAGGTGAAATAGCAGGCTTATACCGCAAGCCTCGCTTTGAAAATCTTGGAAAATAAAACCCTTCAGACTATTTCCAACATCCTGTATGCATTTATGTGGACATTGACCAATGTGGCTTGAGAAATTTTCCTATAGCTTTACATTGACTACAACCTGTCCGTACAAGCCCAACGTCCAGATATTCAAAACCCTTCTCATTTACACAGTCAAAACATACAATGTTTGCGCTAGTACAATTTTAACACTATCCTTTTTCTTTATTTACACATTTAATCCCATGAGATCTTCCAGGTGTTTCCCCTGATAACTACCTGTTGATTGGCTCAAAAGAAGAATGTGTCATTTCATCAACCAATCAGAGACATTGTATGATTAGTTGTAATGCAGTGGATTGACCTTTAAAACTTTATTTTCACTGGTTTCCTAAATGTATATGTTAAATAATTGACCAATCAGAAATGCTGTAACAGAGATGGTAGTTATCAAAGAGTCAATATTCAAGTTATTTTTTTCCTTTTTTCTGAACAAAATAACCAAGGCATTTAAAGAAAAGTTTCAAGTCCATTAGACAGTTTCTCAAAGATGAGTATATTGTTATACCTGTAGATTATATTTCTTCAAAACAAATTATTGGTAAAATTCCAAGAAAAAAGCTAAAGAACATTTATTTTATGATCTGTATGGCCATGTCAGTGCAACCAGCGGGATGGGGGCTAGCAACCTAAGCACCTTTGCTCCTTTCCTCTTCTAATGAGATGATATAAAAAAATCTTGAAAGACACATTTCCCCCTCATATACTCTTTTAAGCCTTAGTGCCTCTTCCATATAGTTTGACGCTGAGACTAAAATAAATTGAGAACATGTAATTCACATACTCAATTTATGTGATAAAATTAATATAAATTAGAGAAATGTTATCAACAGTGATGAACATTTTCTACGTGAAAAATTGTTCATATTCTTTGGTTACATTACATCTTGTCAAGGTAGATGACCACTAGAATGGTTTGTTAAAGCAACTCTTCAAATTTCAAACTACTAAAGTCTCAGAAAAAACCAAAGAAGTAGAAACACATCAAGTGAATCTGCAAAATAAACTGAGTACGGATTTAAGCAAGTGAGGTAGCATGTATGTTCAGCCCATCTTGGTAAAATTACACCTTTTAATTTTAAAAGTTTGAGGGTGAAAAGTTACATCTGGTATACAGTACTTTAATGAATGTCTATTAGACCATAATTGTGGAAAATTGACAAGTTATGTTTTTGAGTTATTTGAATTATAAAAGGTGCCAGTTTATAGGAAATGCCCCTTTTTTGGAACATGAAAACGCAACATAGGACATACTTTTTTTTTTGCAGAAAATGTAATACAACTTAGCCAGAACATAACCAGTTGGTTTTGGTATGTGACTTGTCTGCTTTCATCAAGGGTAAGCCTCTTGAAAAATAACCACACTACTTTGGTAAAATTAGCAAATCTCTGGAGATTGTACACTCTTTTATCTCAATCATTTTAATTACATTTTAAGCATTTTTTCACTTGCAAATCTAGGCCTAAATTTTGTTTTCCTGTAAAGGGAAAGTTTTTATACAGATCCATGCCCTCACTGATTTAATAAAGAATTGCTTTTTAAAAATCCATGTAACTTTTCTGTTTAGAGGCATTTTTCACAAAAATGCAATGACAATCTTTCAATTTGCTAATCTTATTTATTAAGTAAAGAGGCAAATTTCTATGTAAACTATCTCGACACCTGTAATATTTTAATCATTTTAATATCTTAAGCTTCTTCTTTTCAAAATCTATTTAACCTTATTATGTTAAGGCGCATAGTTATTTTGATAAAGATTCAATAAGAGTAATATTGTAATAATTTTAATAACATAAGCTTCTTTTGAAAGTTATTTAACCTTGATTTTAAGGGCTATATTTTGATGAAGATCCGATAACAGCAATATTTAAATTAAGTTTCAAAACATAATCTTCTTCAGTTGATTTAACCTTGATATGTTAAGGGCATATTCTTATTGAAAAGATGATACAGGTAATATTTTAATAGCTTCTTTTTGCTAATCTATTTAACCTTTTTGTGCTAAGGGGCATATCCTGAAAGAAAATTTGATATTGGTATAATCAATAAGCCGATTCTTTTGCAAATCTATGTGTCCATTAAACCTTTTTAGTATTATGGTGCATATTTTAATGAATTGGACACCCTCATTGTTTTAATAACATAAGCTTCTTAAAATAACAGATATATGTATATATGCGTGTAACCTTTTGTTTTAAGGGGTATTTTGATGGAAAATCAAACATCCCAACTACTTTGTATATAATTATAAACTTCTTTAGCTTTTTAAAATATCAAATTTATCTATGCATGTAATCCTTTTGTGTTAAGGGGCATTTTTGAGGCAAATCTGACATATCTTGAGTCCAAGTTGACAACTAATGACAAATTTTCATTTTCATTTTACCGTTCAAAATCTAAAATTCAGTAGAAAAGACAACTAAGATAAAATAAATTAAAAGATAAGAGTAGTTTTGAAACTGATACATGCTTCTCTCAAAATATCATTATACAGCATCCTTGAAAAATAATATAGCTGTCTGCACTCAAAAGCTGCATCAAACTGTTTTCCTTTGATTGTAAGGAGCTCTTAAGTTGCAGAATAAAAATAAATATATCAATTTCAGAGCCTAGTTGACCTTGAGGGTAACCGTTTCCCTATTTATGAAGCCCATCCTTTGCAAGTAGGGAAAAAGACAAGTAGGAAAGCAAAGTATCTAGTTAGAGCTAGAGACTGAATCCTAAAAGATGAATTGTGGGAAAATTACACAGCCATTTTCCTATTCCTTTCTGCCTCTCAGGCACCTGAGAGTGGTACTTTAGGATGAAGATGGAAACTCATTCACCTTCGAGTTAGAGGTGAATGGCGGGAGAAGTACTCCGGTTGTCCTCTGTTATACTCCAGTTGTCCTTTAGTGGTACTCTGGTTGTCCTCTGGTACTTGGCTGCCAGTACTGTGGTTGTACTCTGGTGGTACCTTTCAGGTAAATGGCAGGGGAGTACATCCAGGGGACCTCTCCTACCATGCACATAGTTCCTAGGCTACTTTTGGAATACTGAGGGTAGAACTCCAGAGAACCTGAGCTGCCAGATGACTGATGTAATATGAAAATGGCTGTGTACCCTTAGCATAATTGTCAATTTCAACCTTGTATTGATCATACTCTAAAATGTTGTATTTCAAAGAAGAATAAGTTTAAAATTAAGGAATTGAGAACATGGAACATTTCAAATTGGCTTTCCCAGTGTTTCAAATCCAAATCATTGAACATACTTAGGACACTAAATGATTTTATTGTCTTAATTTTGTTCTAACAAATATAATATAATAATAAACACTCATATTTTCAGAAATAATTTTCAAACATTTTTGTATATGAAGCTTTAACTTTCAGAAAGTAATTTCCCTCCGTCCCCCTCCACACAATGTTGTACAGGACGATAGGGGTTAAAACCAATCACTCATGCACAGGTGTTACAGCACAATTTTTGCATCAACAACATAATGTTTACTATCATATTCTTGAACATTTCCTTAATCATTCAACAAAATGTAAATGTTATATTCAATGATCCCACTGCTGGGATTACATATAGTCTCTATTCTATTTATTATTCAATGTTTTTAGGCAATGCCTGCATCAAAACATACTAATCCATTCATGTCTTAACAAAACAGAATTGGCAATCACTGAAATTAGAACATTATACCTTTAAGGCAATGTTTGGGGCCAAATGCAAACAAAAATACACATTTATTTATGCAAGAACATACACTTTGTAAAGCCTATTCTGGTCAGCTTCAATGTTATTTTCATTTGGCAATTTTAAATAGGGACTTAGTATTAAATCCAAGATTACGCCGGAGTCTATTTGAAATTGGGTATGATCCACTACCATAACAAATATTGCTACTATTAATCAGTCTCTTCGTAGTCTGGGGCAAATAATACAAGCCAATGCAATTCTCAAATCACATGTCTGGTGGTTGATTTAGCATTTATACCGGATCATGATCATCTGGTCAGTGGTT
Source organism: Ophiopholis aculeata (assembly GCA_032273385.1). Classification (NCBI taxonomy): domain Eukaryota; kingdom Metazoa; phylum Echinodermata; class Ophiuroidea; order Amphilepidida; family Ophiactidae; genus Ophiopholis; species Ophiopholis aculeata. The sequence goes on along the minus strand of JAUMTS010556593.1, from coordinate 3,478 downwards.
CTTCTGACCAGATTTGGTAGCAATCACCAAGAAAATTAAAGTTCTGCTAACCTGTAAAACCTCTAATCATCTGATCTCTGACACCAGCAATATATTACATTATTTGCAGTTTTCCTACCAGATTCAATAAGACTCAAGAGGGTTGTTCCTGAGCCAATTGACCTTAAGTTGACCTCAAATGACCCCTTGTGACCTTTCACCAATGCTTCAGATTCAAGACACTTTTTGGGTAAATTGACCTCTACAAACCATTGACTCATGTCAATGGTGACATAACAGAAAGAGGCTTACCTCATCATACAGTAAAATAGCTGCTATTGGGCTGTATTATTTAAGCTTTTTAATATATCATAAAAAATCAGGTACTAAATTTGCATATATTACACCTGAAATATAAATTAGCTGGCAAACTGCCATTCCTAACACCGATTATCATCAACATATGCCTTATTATTCTCCATAAACTGCATTCACAAGATATTTGGATTTGGACTGCAGATGTGACAGAAAGTGATTACTGCACATAAAAATCTGGTAACTAGCCTCAATCCTAGCACACAATCTACAAGTTCATCTATAATAGGCTGATAGCATTAGATTTACGCCATGAATTCAAATGATATCTTTGAGATGGTTTAATGACGTCTACACCTGAATGGATACAAAATATCATAGATCAAAATATCTGACGAGTAACCAAGAAATGAATAAAATTAAGTATGGAAACAAAATGTCTACCCTGCAACAGTTAGAATATAGCTGATGCAAAATGTCTCCCAGCCGATGCAACCTCATCTCTGAGTGCTCAATTCACATCTCAAAATAACCTCAACAGCGCCATTGCGTTTATATATGCCTTCTGTGGATCACAGTGCACTTCAAATATTTGGGATATGTTACCAAAGCAAGATAAATTTGTTCTATATAGCTAATGGAGTCTAAAATAACACTTCTTTAAGAGTCATACATTAAAGCATATGATGGGTATGGATTCACTTTATTTAAGATTTAAAGGTACAGGTGTCATTGTCGTTTGTTATTCAAATAAGCTTTTACGACACAACCTTAGAATTCTCTATGTTAAGATCAAATAAGTGTACAAGAGGTATGGGAGTCAATGTCAATCACACCAATGGATAGAGGTGCTTTTTCCTCCACATTTATTTTGTTTTGGGTAATTGTGGGTTTTTTTTGGCATTGGTGCTGCCTATTTTTCTTGAACTTGAATTGATATACTTAATGTTACCTTGTGCTTAATTTTCTGCAATGGTAGTTTGCCCTTTACATGTGGAAACAGTCCAAAGGTACAACAAGTCACATCCATAGGAGACCAGCAAAATGGTGGTCACATCCAAACCATTATTAGTGCCATGCAGTGAACACTGAACAATTACCTATTTCTCCTTTTAATGTCCTTCCGCTATAATATATTCATTAGTTTGTATTTGCATTATCTATACTTGTGTCAAGAACCTTTTAAAAGCAAAGGGCTGCTTTTTGATATCATGTGGTAGAAATAAAGTGAAAATATTTCTTGACAGGTTTATATGCAAGGACATTTTGAATTTGCACAATTTTTACAAGACAATTGAAACTTTAACATTGAGAGAAAGTGTAAAAACTAACTAACTGCTCAAGAGTTTAACTGCACCTGCAGTATTTCTCATCCTTGGCTAACTGCAATCCTTCCAAGTCAATGGCCCAGATTCTGTGTATTTCATGGGCAATAGGTTTCTGGGTTTATAGAGCTGTTCTGCTAAATACATTGTATGTTTATTGGCTGTAACAACGGTTCCTGTACTTCACAGTACCAGACAGGTTGACATATCCATGTACACAGCGCTACTGAATCAAACGTAATGGCTGGCTTATAGTTTTATGATGTAGCTCTGATGCTGTAATCTATTACATACTTTATGTATATTTATAACATCAATAGCGGACAATCTTTCTTTTTTTTCCAAAGTAAATGCCACTTTTTAATATGATGTAGTAGAGTGTTTCAGTCAGGAACAACAATCATGGGTCATTTACTCAGTTTTATCAAATCTGGCTTGGGAAACAATCTGTAGAATTATTTCACCATGTTCAATTAAAGAGGAGGGACTCCGAAACTGTACACTAACATATTTAAACAGACAAACTAGAAGTCACATCCATAGGTGATCAGCAAAATAGCGGTCACATCTAAACCATTAAAGTGTAAGTGAACAATTACCTATTTCTCCTTTTAATGTCCTTGGTTACCACCAAAGAGAGCCAGTAAGCACCCAGTAAATGTCCTTCTTACTCCATGGAAAAAGTTAACATTTTGAGAAAAAACAGTTTATTTAAAATGTCACTGTAGTTTTCCAGAAAAAAATATATAAATAAACATTATGATGAGACAAGAGCCCCTTAAATGTTCTAAATAGATGAAAGAAAATGAATCTTAAAATGTTAAAAAGTGCCAAATTTATGCCTTGGCATTATTTCTTTTGGACATTTTAGTTGACATTTAAACTACACAATGTAATTGAACATTCTAGTCATGAATTTTATGACATCTATAAAATGAACATTTAGAATAACATATTTCCATTGCAAGTTTAATAATTTTGTGTCAGAAAAATGTCTCATATGATGAGGGAAATGTCTTTCACATTTTAACAATGCCACGTTTGGAGCTAGCTCTCAAATCTCTCAGTAAAAGAAAAGGAAAATATGATATCCAAATGTGAATCAGGCAGGTGTATTGTTTTACAATTTGACCTTTTCAGCACATACTGTATGAGCTGCAAATTTTGACACATGTAAATTTTAATATTTTTATATCTGTTAGTTTTGAGATTTGTATTCATTTTTTATTTCAAAAATATGAGCATCTGATATAAAAGAACACTAAGAAGTTTTTCATTTTTGCACTTGCTAAAGAGAATGTTAAAAGCACACAAATAAACACAGCATGAACATTTCCCCACAAACTGACAGTAATGTTAGCATTTTCATGTTTTGATGAAACAGAATACAAAGCTTTTGCTTAAGGCAGTTCAAATCTAAATTTATATGTTTTTAAATTTGCAAAATCTGTTTTTGCATCTAGAATTTCTACAGAATCTGATCATTTTAAATGTTTTAAACATTTTTAGAAACATACCATCTTAAAATATGCATATATAAGGGCAGGCTGCGGATGAGACTAACTGGTTTTATCAGACTGGGCCATGCAAAAATAAATGTTTGTTTCCGGTTACATTCTAAAAAAAATTGGGTAGGTAGGTAGGAAATAAATTTCATTTTGAAAAAATATTTTGATCCATGAGAATGAGAATGTTGATACATCACGGTCCCCAGACAGCCAGTGTCGTCTGACGTCGAGGTTTGTAAAGTATTTAGATTTAAGAAGTTTGTAAACTCATTATTTTTGGACAAAGTTTTTCAGCTATAACTCTGCAACCGCTGATCTAAACCATATTAAAGTATTTAATGATCCAAAAAT
>JAUMTS010555482.1:0-13054 GCA_032273385.1 Ophiopholis aculeata | reverse complement strand
ATTTGTATTGATGAAATAAAATGATAAATTTGAAGTCACCATTACTATAATATCATGTAGTAGTTTATTTCAAATGTTTCTTGGATGTGAAATTGACCTTTTCGTTGTGCAATTGCTTGATTGTTAACTTGACTGATTAATGTTATTCAGTAAAACATCTATTTTCCTTCATTTATTTACAAATGTGTCAACACAAAATGAGAAAATACATAGTTGTATCTGAACGCATTAACTAGTCCTTAACTTCTCTGTAGCTGAATATGCCTGTCCAACAATGGAGAGATCATCACATGCCAAGGAGTTTGACTCTGCTCTTAATGCAAGCTGTCGCTCCATCACCGGATGTCTGAGGTCCACCAATATGAACAACGTCTATCTTTTGGCAGGCATTTCTCCACCAGACATCAGGAGAACTGTGGCAAGTAGAACAAGTCTCAGATATAAGACATATCTTGTTCAACCATTCAACACCAAACAGGCGACTAAAATCAAGGAAAAGTTTCATAACCAACACGATCTCTCTCCAATCAACACCTGAGAACACCCGCACCCAGATGTGGAAGGATAGGCTATGAGCCACCCCAGTTGCTACCAAGATAGAAACCCAGCCTGTATAGTATCTACCACCAGGGGCAAATGAAGCCTGGATGTATTGGCGATGCCTGAATCGTCTACGGACTGGCGTTGAACGATGCAAGGAATTCATGCATACGTTGGGCTACACAACTGGTTCAACGTTATGTGAGTGTGGTCAGGAACCTCAGACGATGCAGCATATGCTACAATGTCCACTTCTAGAGGAGGCCTTCACACTATAATATCTAGCACATAACACTGAGCGAGCACGGACATGTGTTCAGCAATAGATTGAAGTAGTTTAAAGGATACACAAGAGGAAGACCTATTATGAGACTAGTTTGAACAAATCCAATCTTAGTATTTTTTTTATTGAAAAGGAGCAAAAATAGAGTATAGAACTTGACAGGTCTTTTTTATTTGTTCAATATAAAAATTACACCGTTAGTGAATTATAGTAATGTAAGTTGTAAATATGATGTCATAATGTAATCCTGTAAATATGGTATCTGTCCGACCAAAATAAACAACAGCTTTTATCAGTTCTGACATTATTGGCATTACGATACAGACACACACAAAAACGCACCTTATAAAGCGCGTTGTTCATCAATATTATGACCAGTATGTAGTCTAAGTCCTCGAGTAGACTCCTGCATTGTCAAGGCCTTTAGATAGCATCAACCCTTTTATGATGTTCAACAATTTTTGGCCGCCAATTTTGTCGGTTAACTTCAAGTGGTCGTTATATTTTATTCATATTTTATTTTCTTGGCATTGCTATAGACAAGAAGCTTCTCTTTTGCAATGTTGCCGATTTTTTCGTCTATCGGAGCCATAACTTGTCCCCGACAGCCAAATGATGTCATTTTCCCGGAAACTTATGGTTAACTGGCCATGTTGAATTCGAGAAAAGGCTCCTTCACCTCACCAGGTGGCTCGTCCAACTAGGCATTGTCAACACCTTATATCGCAGATACTAACCCGCAGCTTTGTTTTTTCTCTATATATGAACATCGGTATAGATTAGTGTATGTTTTTTAACTGCGATGCCCCTTGAGCTAAAGTTCATTAAGACGGGATAAAAATTGATATTTTCTCCCCGATTGATGAGCAAATTAGTCAACTGTGACGTGCAAGTTGGCTAAAGGTCTTAACACTCAGACCGGCGAGTAAGAGTGTGTACATATTAGTTAACACTCAAGGTGACAGAGATGGGCAAACAAATTGCACGGTCCAGAAACGTGTTTTTACAGTAAGTTCGTAACCGTTTGTTTAGCTCAAATGGTTTGTTTAGTTTATACAAGACGGCGATGTGTTAGCTATAGCAAGCGAGATTATTGTAGTCATATTTGTCGTGACTGCATCCAGCATAGTTACAGGCAGACAAAGACAGATAAAAAGGACTTATTCTAACATGCTGTATGGTTATAAATTAGTGGTAAAACAATAACAATCCATTTTCATATTCAAGGCAATACTACTGTTATTTGTACTCATAACTGTCTCATAAATGTTTCAAATCCCAAAAATGCACTTAATGAAATCGAAATTCGTGTATTTTTGAAGGAATTAAATTTGACATTTCCTGAACACAAAAGCGTGCGTTAAGATGGTTAAATGATTTAACCATGGAACTTAAATGTAGTATATTCAGTTGTGAGAAATATAAGATAAGCCTGGAATAGGATGAAGGAAGTTCAATGTTCGCCTGCTCACAAGATGTGTCCTTGGGTGATTCCTGTTGCCCGTCAAGAAAGCCAGAAGGCGGGAAACCCAAACGGTGACATGAACACATTATGTCAATTTAAAACAGACGACAGGCCAATTTGTGGGCGGGATTTCTTGTCAATATTTCCTCACTGTTATCATGTTACCTACATGCTAACTGGACAGGTTAAAGAGTGTAATATGATTGGATCCAATATTGTTTATTGCAAAAATCACTATAACATTGAACTGGTTCCTTCTTTATAGTATTTTAAACAATTTCAAAAATTAGGTAAGCTTTTGTTAATTTTTGAGGCTAGTCAGTGTCAATCAGGTTGCTAACATATTAAAACGTTGTAAATCTGCCCATAATTTAAGCCTCTAGCTTGTATAAAAGTGGCATTCATTTCAACATTTCAGCAGCGCATCCATACCAAAACCAGGTGTGATTAACTCCAACCCGGGGCAGAGTCCAAACATCGTTATGACTGTGTGCGTTACTTTTATCAATTTTGTATAAATATTATTGTTGTTCATTTCTTTGTTATAAATACATTATAGATACATAGAAACTGGGCAAGTTGGCGGGGTTATTCTTCGAATAGAATATAAACAAGGCGATTATTTTGAAATAATGAGATTATGATATTGAGCAAAAAGTCATTGTTTAAAAAAGTAGCAAAGTGCAGACAAGCAACAAACGCAATGTTGATTTTCCGGTTATTGGTTGAATCGAACTCGCATTCGAGTCTCAATTCCCTGGGTCTCAATATAGGCCATGTGTTATGTTTCACTGTTTTCCCGTTTTTTAAAAAGTTTTTTTTTTCAAGTTTGGATTTATGATAAAACATTTGCTTCGGCCTTATAGCTTGAAGTATTCTGTAAAGTGTGCTGAAGCCGCGTGGAATAACAAAGTCAGGGAGGCATAGTGCACTATAAATCACCTTGCACCTTGCATTATGTTTGCATGTAACTTTGTTCGATTGCAGGCGGCAAGTATAGAATGTTGACAAATTAAGGTACTGATCAACCTGCGTTCAACCTTCTCGCCAAAGACAATGAAAGAAATACCAGATGGATACGTGAATCCATCTGGATCAGAAGAAAAGGAAGAAACAACTTGAAAAAAAAACCTTAATGAATGCAGGCGAGGAGTTTACTTACTCAGTCATCTTTATGATCAGTTGATCCTGAGAATGTCATCAGATGATGACGTCACAAAGTCAGATCTAGATCAGCTGTCATTACAGTTTGAGAAAGCTTTCAGATCGGAAGCGAAACGTCACTGCTTATAACAAGTACGCCTGGATTTTAATTAGAGAACTTTCAATGTATGTGTCTGTTTCGTTGAATCGCCTAATCCCATTTCTTTTAGTTATAATTGAAGAGTAATATATTATAACAAGCGATTGCCTTAACTCTTTGTGATTAATGTCAATTCTGCAAGTGTTTTTTTCGCAATAAATGTATCACTTAATGAGCCAAAACTGTCGCATTTGAAAATACAGAGTCAAACACTCAATTCATTTTCATTCGGCTATACATTGAAAATATACAACATTTATTCAAATTTGACTATCTTTGAAATTAAAGTGCTCAATCCCATACATATGAGAGCGTAATAACAATTTATAAGCATGACAGATGATCGGTTTTTACCGTGAAACACAGAGTAACGACTGCTTTTCCGGAAGGTCTATGCTTTGATTTTTGATTTTCATACATAAATATGTAATAATGTTTCTTAAATTTAGCAGGATGAATATATCTTACATCAAATTGTTTCTAAATTTGGTAAATTATGTAGTCTGCGTTTATCTTTGATATCAAAGATGGAAAGGCAGAAACTCTGCAAAAATGGCCATAGTAAAGAAGATAATATATGCGCAATATCAAATCTGTACCAATATATGCCATTTACCCTATTTTCAACATCGCTTTGTCACTCTTGTAACTTTTCGAGGAGTTGTTTGACTTTGAACTATTATTGTTATCACTTGACGAGTTAACTGTAAGTGCATAGAAGTAGACATCAAACCAAACACTTGTAGGCCAGTCACAACTCGACTACTCATGTGGGTGTTTGTACCTTTAGTTACGTCAATATATTTGTCGAAGTGCAGAATGACATTTGACGTGATCACAATTAGCACTTACAATATTTTTTAATTGCAATATCTTTGTTTTGTAAACTAAATATTATTGGTGCAAAACATGTATACTACTGCAAAATCTTTTTAACTTCAAATAATTTATTGGATCAGTTTCGTTACACACAGGGGAAGACAGGTTTCTTCAAGACTTTTTTTTATTTCAAGTTTGATATTAAAGGTAGATAGCTAAACATAATACATACATGTGAGATTACCATTCCTTGAAAATCTATAATGTTTGTAAGCCGTAAAAAAAAAATATTGGTGAACGAAAAGAAAACACCTCTGATATCTTTTTTCTTCAATATTTTAATGTTACGCTTCATTTAGGGAGGGAAGGTGAGCTATGAAACGAAGTTTGTTTTTTATAGGACTTCGTTAATATCTTGGTTGTTCTCTCGGTACCTATTAAGTTATCAGGTAACATTTTTTTGGAGGAAATAGTTCATGCAATCATAGTACCTCGATGATTTAATTGACTGATGTAACACACACATTGCATATACATATACACGAATCCGATTTCACGCTCACTACACCTCAACAGGCAGCCATAGGTGTGATGCACACTCGGCGCAAACTTTAAATTAAATTAAATCACACGTGCTCAAGGCGGATGTAAGTTCCAATCATGCTTACAATACAATATCGATTAAATAGACACCTTATTGGGACCTCGAAGCACCTTTCAGGTGTGAGAAGCACCCCATCTATGACCGTTATTCGAACCATGACTTGACTGATCGGATTCGTCTATACTAGTGTGCAATGGCACTAGGATTTACAAGTCCATTTAAATTACTTTGAATGTACAACTTGAATAATGACCTCAACGAGACATATGGCTGTGCTTGGGATATGTTGACAATCTTCTCTTACTTTGTTAGTTTTATACGATTTTTATCGTAAATGATACTTGAGATTTATTTTAAAACAACAAGAAGCTAAATACATCACAGTCGGGTTGACAACTTAAAAGAATTTTGCCACCGTTTTATTTTCCCAATCCTTTTAATATTGTTTAAGACATTGTTTATTTGATTTTAATTAATTACAAAGAGTGTTTTATGATTTTTTTTGTTTCTTGAATCCCGTGCTAAACATTTTTTTTGTCAAAAATGGGATTAAGTCGATTTATCAAATCAATGTACGAGCAAACATTGTCGTCAACCCATTAGCATAATACCCTTTTCATGTCAACTAACAGTATGAAGGGTTTTAAAACAAGCACTTTTCATACACAAAAATGCTGATATGTATCGATCATACTTTGTGTTTCATCATGCGTTTTAGTTGTGATCATGCGTAATAACAGTGATCTTTTAACACTTTCAGGTGTTTAAAGCTAGGTTTTGTTGATCCTAAGTGAAGTCTAAAACCAAGAGTTAATAGCACTGTAAGTTAAATTAACTATTAACATAATTAACATCGATCTCACAAAAATAATAACACCAGACCTATTGCAGCCTTTCAGTGTATCTTAAGAGGCGGATTCCTCTATAAGTCTTGGTGTTGCATGCCCTCGACTGTCCAGTCTTCTTTAACGGGAAAGAAGCGACACAAAATGACGATCTTAGCGACTCTAAAAAACAGTATATTTTCGATAGAGATAATATATTTCTGTTTTTGAGTCACACTTGTCAGGCCTTTTTATTTCATTTGCATTTTAAGTGATGTTTTTTACTGTAGGTTTCTCGTACCCCCTCATCGAAGATAGACGTTGATGCATTTTATAACAAGAGCTATGTAGACCTAATATTGTTTTAAAACATGGCTGAATATTCCTACTATTCTTTAATGTTTATTCTGATCTCGAGTTACTATTTTGATTGCTATTTATCTGTTGCATAACTTTAACATGACTCAACATTCAAATGGATCAAATATTTTCTTTTTCATGCCGGTGAGAAAATAGAGATCGATAAGCACAGATTGTTCACAAAGTTAAAGCACGCTTTTGTTGCATACTGTTTTTAGAATACGGAAAGCATACATAGCAAGGCGCTAACTGCATGTCATTGTAATTTGGGTCAGAACTTTATTATTGGGTCAGTGATGCAATGTCTACAGATAATTCCATACTATACATTGATACGTTTGATGACGATGTATTATTATAGCACGCCCTCGAAACTTGTATATAAATTGGAAATATCGACAATGAACATAAAGTATAGGAACAAATTAGTGTTATTTTAAAAATCGTACGAACATTACATTTTCGAGGTTTCTTTTGCTAAATATTAAGATAAGTGACAATGTGTTTTCCAGACACCCAGTTTAAAGCATGTATCTCGTTGAATAACTTAGTAAAATGCCAAACAAAATAACCACAGGATTTCATTAAACCTTACCTCCAATTTAAATAACCCATCCCATGATTCACCCTTACATTCAAATCGTATAGTTATGGGAAAAGATATGGTTAGTATTGATTACGTGGAGCGCTTAGGCAAAGTTAATTACAAAAAACACTCTTAGGGGAGGAGCGTTGCCAATCGGAGGAAGAGGATTAAGAGTGATTTTCGAATACAATATTCATAGCCACAAATATTTTAAACAATGTAAAATGATATAAGTTAATATATATGGTTATATCATATATAACCATGATATGGTTATATATATATATATGAACACTAGAGAATAGTTAGCACTTTACCAATATAAAAAATAACAAATAGGCCTATAATACTAATGGACTTTTAATGAACTTACCCCGATATGATTGTTTTTTTCTAAACCAGAACAGTTTAATTTTAAAAGGTCATCCCCTTTTTTAAATGGTGCTCATTGCAGTGACTCGAACCCTTTTAAGTCATCAAAAGTTTAACAATGAAGAACAAAACTTATTGCCAAAGTCGATCTTCATAAATTAGACGAGTCCCGTTTCGCGCTTTCTTATCCTTGCAGTTTGTATGTCTCATATTTTGTATGTTTTACTATTTTTCTCTTTCTCTCTTCCATCTCATCACTTTTCCCCTCACTCTCTCCCGCCCTACTCCCATCATTGGTTGTAATGTTCCTCCTTTTCATCAGCTACATTCGTCCTTTCTTAGCAGGTTTTTTTCGTCAGCATCTCCCTGATTCTTTTCAAACAATTGCGTTTCTAAATCTGACGGTATTTCGTCCGTTATCCATTCCCGTTTAAATCGTTTTGTAGTATTCTGTTTCTTCTTTGCAAAGAGGAACAGATACAAGTATCAATTTAACAGGAAAATTATTATACAAAATGTCAAGTCCTATTCAGTTTGAAATTCATTCAAGTAAGTATTATTTGATATAATGGTTCTTGAAGTTTCAGCTTATTGGAATGTGTTAAACTCTTTCAAAATTATAATATTTAAAGCAAAGTCAGTATTTATCTTGCGCGCAAGTCGTTAGTTTGTCTCTCCTTTGTCTTCTAATTTATTAATTGCCAAGATTCAATAATACCGACAAGCTAACAATCAAGATACGTACTTGACCGGTATAACATGATGGTCAGTTCAAATTGGTCATCATCGTCTGATCGAGGCAGGGGGTGATAGAGTGACCATTCCTGTACTCTGACCTCAGTGAAACTAACTCAGAAGGGATCTAGTTGTCAATCGTCTATATTGTTACGGGATCTACGGGGGTACTTACAGTAATTAGACACTCTCTAAGGGACCCGTGTGTTGCGTGCACGTCTAATTGGGTAATTAGTTAAGAGTGGTTAATCTCGTAAAGTGTAAGCGATATGCTACTCTTATTAGTTTCAGATATATAATGTTAAAATATATCCAAATGTTGGTTTAATTTTGTTACAGATAAAATTACTTTAATATGGGGTGTTTTCTCCTAAAACAAGCAAACACTTTTCTTCACAGTATTAAAACTTTCAAGGACTAAAAAAAAACAGTTCATGGGAATGCTTCATGCATCGTATGATAGCATACTTTACTATGTATCTACTGCTGATAGAAAATAAGTTTATCAGCTATCTACTGATGATAGCGCGGTACTGGTATACTTCATAAGCTATCTACTGTTAATAGCATACTACTTCATTAGTCTATCTACTGTTGATAGAACACTACTTCATCAGGTACCTAATTTTAATAGCACTCTACTTTATCACTTATCTACTACTAATAGCACACTACTTATTAACAATCTACCGTGATAGCAACATTCTTCATCATTGTCAGTTAGCTACTGCTACTACAATATACTACATGATTTGATTAATAAAGGAATACGAATATTCCACCTTTTTTTCATATCACACAATTTAATCATTTACTAGTATAATCAAGTTTGACTGATATTTCGAAAATGAAAACAACAATGTACCGATTACATTGATCTTTAGAATCTCCAAGTTAAGAAGTATATTATATCACTTCGTTGAGTCTAGAAATGTATATCTATAGATAGGATGAAATCGTAGAATAGTACCCAAAAAAAATACAACGAATGCCACTCTCGTAATTAAATCAATTTTGATTGTCAATCACCCTCTTATCGTTATAAGCCCCTGGTCATATTTATTACATGATTTGCTGTGTTTATACAGCGAGTGCCGTAGACTAAATAAGGGTAATTTCGACCATAAAAGGCCAGTTAAATCTACACCTAAACCATTCGGTCATACGCAAATCTGACAGATTGAAATGATCATTGCACGGTGTAAGTATAAGATATAGTGTGTCTGGCAAAGAGTTTGTACTATACCTATATATTAAATCAACACCGGCGATCGCTGATTTAAATTTCAAACGTCACATATAAGTATGCTATGTTATTGTAAACATTCTCATTTGAAAGGCAAATATGTTGCGCGCCTGCACTTTAACCACGTGAGTAAAACCAAGAATATATTGGTCACTTGGCCGACACAAAGAGTGCGAAAAGGGTCAACGAATTGTTCAAATCCTTTCACGTATATTAAATAATATAATTGCTTTATTATAATATGTTTACAATTTTAAACTTTAAGTGATACTTGTCATCTCTTTAATTGATAAATATATAAACTTAATCCTTATAGTTTAAGTTGATCAATATATAAGCTAAATTTAGTTATCCTTTTTATAATAACAATGTTTATAGAGATTGGCAGCACGGTGAATAGTCAATATATATATTTTACATTTCCGAAGTTTAACACATGTCCTCATCATCAAGAGGAAGAAAGAGAAAACGAATTGTCAATAATGTTGCCATTTTGAAATTATACTTTTTGCGGCACATGTACATTTAGCTAATAAATGGGTTAAATTATCACGGGCTAAACTTTGATGAACTACTTTTTTTTTATTTTACGACTCGTTTTGGTTACAATAATTCCTTTCATTTTCGCTAATATTATATCATTCTTCCGATGAACGATTTTGTATACGTTCATTTTCTGTTCTGCATGTTTATCGCTACACATCACATACAGTTAGCTCATCAGTCTGGTTCATAATTATCCAAAATAACAACATCATATAGTTAAATCTACTTGCTGCAGAAGTAACAAAACGACAAATCATAGTTGGCCAACTCGCACGTGCTCTGTCCCTGCAAGCTACTAACATTTACTCATTCATCGGTCATGTTGGCCCAGGCACGGAAGGTCTTCACAATAATATGCTAAAATTATGCAAACTCACGAAATACGGCGTAGAAATAGCCGTTTACTTGTTTATTATCCAGCCTAGTTATAAAGTGGTTTTGAGTGGAACAGTCGGCGGTTTGTCAGGCTTACTGAAAGAACACCATTACATTTTAAACCTATAGTAATTTGGTTTTAATGAAATATGTAGCCGCATGTGGCTTTGGGGAATTTAATTGCAACCGTTTTTGACAAAACATTTTTCAACGGATATTAGTAGCATCATTCAGAATATTGATATGTTATGCTTTGAGCAATAAAACCTAAATGAAGGTTAACCCTTTCGAGGCTACAGGTATTTTAGTATAGTCAAAGAGCATGGTAGGCCTATTCATGCACCAATATTCAACTCACTTTATCTCATATTTCTGAACTTTCAATCAAAAAGTGCTTCATTGACTACTTGTCAAACATAAATCAGTTGATCCTGTTATATCATTAATTTTATACTTCCTCTTTTTGTTTTGACAATAATATTTGAAAAATAAAATGACTTGAAAAAAACATGAGTAAATTTGTTATTTTCTTTACAGAGATAGTTAATTGACTTATTGACTGGCTATTCACTGAGAGTTCAAATATATCATGTAGTCATGACAACCTCATTAGCATAACAATACAATATCCCCTAGTAGAACCACACTGATAAGTAATATGCTTTTCAATTTGTCCTAAAGTTTTAAACTAAAAATATCTCAACATTCTAAATATAAAGTATGATTGATATAATTATATTTTGAAAATATACTATTTTCTCTTTCTAGCCATATAAGTATGTCCCCAAAAGAACAGGTTTGACCAGAACAATGTGCCGCCTTTAAAGGGTTAAGGAATGGAGAATCAATAACTATTTGGTAGCGCGCTCGATAATTCTACTCATTATTATGTCACTGAAAATGAAGCCATACAACATTTTGAGAATCAGAGCAACCCATCCCTACTATAGGTGTACTTGACTCTGTCTGTCCGTTTTTCTGTCTAAAAAGTATATTAACTGTTTCATGATAAAAAGTATATGACATACATGTATGATAGACCTTACAATTTTTAGTTAATAGAAACATTTATAAGGAAAATAGCAAGAATAACACTCCCTCTTGGTGTAGATATCTAACCAAATGCCAACTGACCAATATATTCTTGATTTCAGTCACGAGATAATAGTGTAAACGGTCTGCCCGGGCGGTCTGCGTATATTTGCCTTGTCATATTTGAAATTTAAATCAGCAATCCTAGTTTAACAACCGATGCAATGGCTAATTTGTTTTCAGAATCGAGTTTACTGTTATAGCAACCCTGCTGCAACAGTGTAATGAGCAACCATAGAGCTGTGGCTGGGTGGCTTGGGTTACTATTTAACCGACCGTTTATTGGTGAGATTAGCCTTAGTTAAAGGGACTACCCGTTATTTCTGCTGGTCAAAACAAAAGTCACTACACATTGCCAGAAGCAAGTACAGAGACATATAAATAAAAACAAGCAAAAACATCCCCATAAAATTGCTGAAATTGTGAAGAAAAGAGGGTTTTTTGAGGGCGCTTTTTAAGCAGTGATTTTTCCCTAAAAGTTTTGTTTCGTCAAATGTTCTTTTCTACTTAGAAAAGAAATATAATTTTTTAATCAAGAAAAAGTTTATATAAGAACATAGCATTATCTTCACAAATGGTCAAGTACACCATTGAAGTGCAAAAATCAAGATTTAAATTGTTTGTTTATAGAAACATTCTGAATTAAATTGTCTCCCGAAGACAAATAAACTCCGATGGGATAGAATTGGGTCTATTTCCCACATTTCGTAATTTCTGTGAAAACCTTTGCAGCGGTAAGTTAGTATAGGATAGTGTTTGTATGTACATGTTAAATTGTAGTGTGGAAAAAGTGAAATTTGAAATTCAGGAAGAAGGGTTAGTTCCTTTAAAAGTCAGTCGGTAAATTACTTTTATTTTGTAACTTTATTTTTTAAAGCACCCAAACCACCAAATATGTATGCTTTTCACCTTTTTTCTTTAAAAAACTCTGACCGTGATTTTTAATTTTTTTGGCAAGGGCCGGTTGTTGAGGGCAGCACAACAGATTTTATTTTCTTCTTGGCCATATTGACATCAAGGTTTCCATGGTGACACAAACCACAAGTTTGTATGAAATGCACTCATGAAACCATAAAATTGAGACATCACAAACAAACTGCAGTGCTTTACAGGCTGGCTGCAAATTTAGTGTTCAAAAATTGACAAAAATATTGTATCAAAATCGCAGGGCTATTTAGGAAATTACTGAACCAATACTTGGTTTGTTTGAACTCAATTGAGTGCATTTTTCATGCTGAATCTGAATGTGGTATTGAAAATTTGAATTTAGATATTTTTGACATGTCGTCTGCACTCAACATCCGCGTGGAAAGGGTTAACATTAAATGAAATTGCAAAAGAATCATTGACTTGTTAAAAAATGTTAATAGTAAAAATTAAATAGATATCAAACCAAGCATTTTTTTTATTATGATCTTGCAGAACAAAAGAAATTTAATACTGTGTGCAATTATTGTTTCAGCAATGTCTGTTCACTTGATTTATTGTTGTGATTAATGGCTGTGATTTCCTTTAAAAAACATGAAAAGGAATTACTGTATAGCGGAAAATTTTGCAGGGTAAAATTTTCGCCGTCCACCAGGCAACCACGAATTTTAAACCCCGCCAAAATATTTTTTACCCATTGAACTTAATGGGCAAGTAAAAACTTTTTCCTGATTTTCAAAAAATAGGGTCGGTCGGATGAGGACAAGCAAACAACTTTTTTTAACTGATTAAAAAATAGCTAAGGTTGATATAAAACTTAATTTAAAAGTCAAATAACTAAAACTTTATTGTGAATAAAAAACTGCGAGATAGAAAGACTGTATAGAAATTCTTGATATTTTGGTGTATTCATATGCTTATCACATTTTTGAAATAAAAAAAGGGGGTTTCCATCTTACTTTTTACACTAAACCGGT
>JAUMTS010555481.1:0-20158 GCA_032273385.1 Ophiopholis aculeata | reverse complement strand
CTTTTAGATGATGTTAGAAAATGGTTCTGGCTTTTTTTAAATAGCTTACCAAATCCAGACTGAATTTACTTGGATTTTACACATTGCCATACATCTGTACATCAATGCATAGTTAAGCACTCGCTATTTTGAGTTGTCGTTTATCATTAAACAATATGCTTTACGTGGTACATTCTTTGGAAAAACCAAAGTGTAATGCGCTTTTTCTTAAATTTCTTGTTCGTTGCTTCCTGATGTCTTTAAGGAAATGAAACCAGGCATGTGTTCCTGGCCTTAAAGAACGGCGTTTCAGTTCAAAAAGCTTTGACCACTTGACGATGAGAGCAACTACTAATATTCCTAGCTAGCCACACGTGGTTATAATGGCGTGAAAATTTAACACGTTTAACATTGGTTTGGAACGGAGCATTTAGTATAGCAATTGAATTCAGTAGCGGTTCGTTTAAGTTATTTCCCCCTTTTCCATTTGCACACTTTCGATTTGCCCTTGTTAATGGAAGTGGCACGTAACACACATTTAGATTTGAGCATTTAACGCTGCAACGCTTTCAAAATAAATTAAAGATAGCATATAACGATACCACGAACTAGATTCATCATTTTTTTTGTAAAAACGGTTCTTACTATGTCAACTATCTACACTTTTACCTTTACACTGCAGTCGGATAATGTTTCTTATGATAATTTCAAGGACATTTTCATTAGATTCAATTTTTCTAAACTATACATAAACTCTGTCATGCAAACCGTGACAACCATGACAACGCTGAGCATGACAGATGTGGTCTGCATTCAGATAATGAAATGAAAAAATCAATAATGTTTTGAAATCAATTAAACTACTTTAGTATATCAGCATCAGAGATATGCCTTGTAAATTAACAACGTTACATTAAACATGTCTCGTACATTTCAACTGAAGTATAAAGTTCATATCTTTACTATAGCTTTTATAAACTAAACTAGTATTCAGTATTCCGAATTCAGTTTATTTTTCCAACACAATATTGGTACAATAAATGAGAATATGATGGAAGGATGACCAACAAAAGCGAGGCTCGTAGTTAGATTTTTTATAACAGTAGATCTTGGTCACCTAATAGAACACCAATACTAAAATTTAGTATATTAGGTAGCTCCTGTGCAAGTAACATGTTCGGAAAATACTTATAACCCAATGTGAGAAAATATAATTTGACAATACATTAATTCACTTTATGATTCTTTTGTTCTTAGTTTCAATGCAGCATATGCTGCACTATTTATGTATCTAGAATGTAATAGTAATACCAAATGTTATACGGTGGTGCAAACATGATACTTATACGTACTCACACACCATCTGTATTTGTTCTGTAAGGTATACCTTTAAATCAACAAATCGGGACACAGAGTACTTACGCGAATTCTATATCTGATACTCCTCGTGTTAAAAACAGTTGTCAATACTGTTTCAGAATACTCAATGTTGAAAGAAGTTGAGTCTTATTCCAGTTACAAATCAAGGTTTGAAACTTCTTTTTTTTGTGTGCAGTATATCAATATCTTAAAGACAAGGTTCAAACTCGCGTATTTCCAATTTGTCTTGAAGAATAGATGGAGTTGTATGTTTTAATCAATTTTAATCATCTACAGTATACGTTTTCTTTATAACAATGTCACTTTTGAAATAAAAGCCATTGAACCAAGTCCTTTATGATGACAATATTGGGTTTTTGTATAAATAAAACCGAGCACCTATACGTACCTATACTATAAAAACACTTTAACGTTTGAATATTATACATACAATATTAAAATAACACTCGTCATCTTCTAGTGTTAATTAAACGAGTTGTTATTTTAGGGTACCATTTAGACAAATTTGAAATTCATTTCGCAGTAGTAATAATGATGATATGTACTATGGTTAGGTACAACTATGATAGTAAAGAGTACAATTGCTGTGAATACTAATTTCAATTGAATCCAATTTTGATTCAAACGGTTTTTTAAAAATGAAGCATTTTTTAGTAAAAGCTGAATAGTAACTTGCATTACTAATATTAATTCACTTTTTATTTATTACATGATTTCGTAACAGACTATTCAATACTAGCCTGAAGGATGCATTAAAACATTGCGATAATACAACCTCCTCATTATATTTCCCCCCGTTAGAAATAAAATATTTATAAAGAAGAATATAATCTAAAAAAGAATAAATTCCTTCTGTTAAAGACAAAAGCTATTACTTTTCTGTATTATACTACTAGTATTATTTCATGCCTACATTGTCAATATTTCAATCGAAGCCTCAATAATGATAATAATAATTTGAAGTCAATTAAATGAAATCGTTAATAAAAACAATGATATAAAGAGGAGGTCTGACAAGCAATCATAGCTCTTGCGTGTGGATCTTAAATTAACATTTTTCAACACATATACTCTCAGGGTCGGCGTGTTAAAGATCATTAGGAGGTTGACGCGGTAAATCCTGTTATAGAGCTCGGTAATCAATCTTATGAAGCTCCGGGGATTTTCTTTGAAGAATCTTCTTTACTGCCTTAAGAGATCGTGAAATGACAAGAATAAATAGCTAGATATTACCAAATATTTCCGTAGTCCCGAGTTGCTATGTCAAAGTCAAAAATAGTTGCGTTTTATTGGCGATGTCATGACGATAAAGCAATTATATTTGACAAAAAAACAGAATTAGATAAAAACATTATGTATTTGAAAATCATCCTTAGCAAACTTAAAGACATCTTAGATTCACGTTTTATTGCTATTTTATCGGTATCGTTGTAAGAATAATTGCAAACTCTTATAATCTTACAGATGTATTCAAAATGCACCTTTTATTGGTAACTTACATGCGAGTTTACAATGTAAATAGCTACGGTGCTGTATCAGAATTGAAACACGACGCGTTGGTTTAAAAATCTGACATTATCTTTTTTAAATAATCAGTGACGTTAAAAATATTGTAAACCATGTTTAAACCAGAAAAATGCATCTAATGAATACTAATGAAGCTCTTTTGAACTGGTATTTTTGACCGAATTATGTACATATTGTATCTATTGTATCGGAAATAGCCCCGGTAAAACAACAGTTTGCTCGGGGAGATGTTTCTTAAATGCGAAGATTGTTATCAAACCAGTATCGTTTACCATAGGTAAACCTACAACTCGTACAGAAGAATATTTATAAGAGCTCTTCTAATCGGTCACTTCAAACCTAGTTTAAATAAATGTAAATAGATATGGGATCAGGAATGGGAAGAAAAACAACGGTATGCTTAGCAACGATCATTACCGTATTAAATCAGTGTCGTTAGAGGACCATTTTATTGAAAACCATTATGTGTTAACCTGGATATTTCTGTGTACATGAATATTCATAAGAGCTCTTTTAATCGGTCACTTTTAGCCGAATTTACTATAAAACTACTTGCTGTATCTATATAATAATACTGCAGAACAAATAATAGTGTCGTTATATATGTCTCCCATGCGAGTTTTTAGTTCATTATTGATTATATCAGTGAAGTTTTTAGAGTAAAATCCTGGAAAGCCTGTATATGAATATTTATTGCAGTACGAGATTATAGTAAGAGCACTTTTAAGATGGTCACCATTAACCGAATTTATCATATATATGATATAGCTAGCTACTGAATCAGAAACGCGAAGACACGGTAGGTATGGGCGATCACATATTAAACATTCAACAACTTAAGCTTAATGGAACATCAAGTGCCTCTATTTTTGTCATCTGAAAGGATAAACACAGGGGAGTAAATGTTTTAGTTTCCATAATTACTGTGCTTTTGTTTTTAACTTGTACTTCATCTTGAGCTATTCTAACAAAAGCAATATCAAATGAAAGTCAGTTCATCAAATTCATGTAAATAATAGATTTAACCGTTGAGATGTATCTTCATTTATTTAATGTTTATCATCGATAAATTATGATATGTACAATGACGCCCTAATGATGTGGGTGACGAGAAAAATACAAGCATCGCATGTGTGTGCGGTTCATTTTAGCATGATTTAAGCTACGTATTTTATTTTTAATTCCCTGTTGTTAAATATTTTTAAAGAATTGATTATGATATAATATTGTCTTGTCTTCTTTATTTTCACAGAATGACTCTAACTTGCACTTTACAGCAGCACCATATTCGTACCACTAAAGCATTGGGAATAACACATCAATAAAATTGGTAGGTAGAAAATAACATGCTCTTACAACAGTCTGGCAAAACCAAATGCACTGTACTATTTTAGCTAACGCCATAAATGAGGGATTATGTTCAAGTTGGTCGTGGTAAAATAAAGTCAATAATGGGAAATGGGAAGTCAATACTTTTCATGTTGAAGGCAGTCAATAATTCGTCTCTGATGTGGGCAGGCAATTAGCCAATTCCATGTACGAAATACTATACTGTTCATATGAGACCATCGAGCAAACATCGACCCGAATACACATGTCTGAGTGGCATATATTTGAATACATGTAGTAAATTAGGACATGCGCACTCTGGGAAGTGTGTCAGTCTTAAGGGATTTTTGCAACCATTTGAGTCAAAAATGGCCGACAGCAAAACGAAAAGTCGTGAAAATCGGTCATGTCAGAATGATTTTCAAAGCTTTTAAAAACTAGGTAGCCGATAGCCGTTAGTCAATTTTCTGTTCACGTACGTAAGGTAATTTTATAGATAATTCGAAGATATTCCCAAGTCAGGAATAGGGAAGTTTGTCAAGTATCTCTTCAATTTAAATGGATATGGTTTCTTGATTGTCCCCAATCACGCATTTGAAAGCGTAATCGTTTTAAGCATCGCAAGTGTTTTAATAGAGTCGGCTATGTTCCAGTCGCATTCGTTTACCGGTTCAATTTGCTGAAATGCGACCTTGGTTTCAAGACATGATTAGATACTTGATGTTTTGTTTCTGATATTACAACTTGAGCATTGAAGATTTTAATCTGACAGTAGAGCGACTAAGATAGGTGAGCAAAATAATAATCTAAAATATCTTCATAAGGATTTCAAAAGGTATAAGAGAGTCGGTACCTCAAGTTTTAACCATTACTGTTATTGACTCTTTTGATTTAACAAGACATTCAAATTAGAGGCACTTAATGTTTCTCTATCGTATTATATGTATGGCAATATTAAGCATTAGATACCGCAGTGTTTATGAGGGGTGAACACACACATATCACATATCCTTTCAAGTACATACAACAACCAGGCAAACAAATCAGTTGAATTAAAATGGTTTAAGGCGGATGATATTATATATTAAGGACGACAGCACCTCAAGATTTAAGCTTTGATGGTATTGACTATGATGTTGTTGATAGTAATTTGATTCCTAGGAGGGTAACAAATGGCTCGAAGTAATTATAAGTATAATACATAACACATAATAATGTTAAACTTGATATGGTATAATTTAAGTTTAATGGATTGAAATACAATACTAAGTACATCATGGTAGATATTATCGCTAGATTCATCTCCGACATAAAACAGGGGTATTGTTTGCTTGTGTATAAAAGATGTACAAGTACTAAACGGGATATTTAAAAATCGTATCAAAATAATACGAGCTCATCCGTTTTCAGAACAATAGACCTACCAAAAGAACTCCTTTGGTGTACTTGGGGTTTGTTCTTACTTAAATTTACAACAGAACGTAAACTGTTGAATAGACTAGTCGAATATCCCTGTGTTATTTTAACTTTAATTTGTATGTTTTATTGCAAATTTCAATATATAATTTAGGAAACACATTTTAGTGACAGGTTTCTACGATTAAGATACAGATTGGAATTTTTGTTTTACTTTCACATATATTGTTATATATGGTTGAAGAACAAAGGTTTAAACACCGCTTCAAATAAATTAAAATAAATCATTGTTATATGTATAGTATTTTACTTAACAGTATTAAACCCCATTAAAACATAAAATATACCTTACTTCCCCCCGAAGTTGAATTGCATCTAAAATAAGTTGGTTTCAACCATTTTGATTCTGATGTATAATCCTTTATTACGTGCACACAACTTCTGTTGGCTAAAACATGTAACCTCTTTTAAACACAAATTTTGCTAGTTGTCCCCGAGGTTAAATTGCATCTAAAATAATTTGGACAATTGATAGACAGGAAAGAAAGCAACATTCCACAGT
Organism: Ophiopholis aculeata; assembly: GCA_032273385.1. Taxonomy (NCBI): domain Eukaryota; kingdom Metazoa; phylum Echinodermata; class Ophiuroidea; order Amphilepidida; family Ophiactidae; genus Ophiopholis; species Ophiopholis aculeata. The sequence goes on along the minus strand of JAUMTS010555481.1, from coordinate 13,965 downwards.
CTGACATCATCTTACATACAAGCTAGTGTAACTTACTGTGTGTTTAACCATAGAGCTGGTTTAACCACCATCGTGTAGATAAATACAGATATTGTTGTACGGGGGTTTCGTCTCAACTCAAAGGACTATACGGGGAAGTGCTCCTCAAATGTGCCTCATTTCAGATTTCTATAATCTTGAATTTGAATGAACTCTTATTCAGAGCAAACAAATTGTAATCATTTGTCACGATTTCAAAATTTCCTAAAATCCGTTGTTATATCTGATGAATTGTACATGTTTAAGGTCAAAATTCCCCGAGTAAATATTAAACGATAACTCCAAATTTACATCCAATTTGGGACAAAATACAGGCTTCTGGTATACACAAATATTGCCAAATTTGGTATCAAAACAGGTCTACATTCAACCTTTCAGCAGCACGCAAACTCAAACAAGGCTAAAGGTACCCCCGGAATACTGAAATGTAGATCTTGAAACTGAAGCTTTCCTTTCGCTGCAGGTGATTGGCCACACTGAGATGGATACGGGTAGATACAGTACCCGTAGTTCCTTTCATTACACGGATGACTGACAGAGCAAATATATTGTTGAAGCGCGAGCACATGTACAAAATGATATACAAAAGTGTACAAATAAGTTTGAGGATATACATAGCCTTGATTACTAAAACGCACATAATACTGTAAAAACAGGTCAAGCTTTTAAAATTTGCCAACATCTGTTGTTAAATAATTCAGTTTAATTTAACCAATTAAAGCTTAGAATTTTCCAAATTTGCCAAAAAATACAAATTGTATGACAAATTGTATACAAAGTACAGGGCTCAGGTATGAACATGAGTCTACATTTTTCCAAAACAAATTTAAAAACAGGTCTATCTCAAAATGTCAGCGGAACATCCCTCACCATAAAAGGCTATAGAGTAACCCTCGGATACAGTAATGAAGATCTTGAAACTGAAGCTTTCCTTTCGCTGCAGGTGATTGGCCAAACTGAGATGGATACGGGTAGATACAATACCTGTAGTTTCTTTTATTACACGGATGGCTGACAGAGCAAATACATTGTTGATGCGCGAGCACAGGTATACATTAATATACAAAAGTGTACCAATAAGTTTTGGGTCGCACGAAACCATGATTACTAAAACCGCTGGTGGCACTAAACACACGAATACTCGAGTAAATTTACATCTTAATTTGTTTAATTTCTTGAAGCACCCGTCCTTGTTTGAATTTCTTGAAATACACATCCTACATCAGTGAAGACAAGATATATATACAAACTGCAACGGCATCATATTCCACTGTTATACGTAATTTCGTTTTGTTGTAGTGACACGGATTCATACTCTTGGCTTTTACTAGCCTAAGCTTAGCCCTATGTCACTACATGACATTTGAAGAACAATATTATTGTTCCGGTTCAACTGCTCTAAATATATCAAGGCCATGAGCGCTTTAGTTAAGTAAAGGCAACTTAAGTTTTGATTCTGTCGAATAAACAAGGCCACTACCCAGAAAGAGGTAGCTTAGAGATGTCTCTAATGAGACCAAAAGGCTTATCAATTTGGTAAATTTAGGAAGGTATGTCCCTAATATTATAGCAATGATCAGATCTAACGTTCATTGTTTTTTCCAGGGATGGGCAGGTCTCATTTAAGTAGTCGGCAAATGTCATCAAAACCAGCATTTTTTCCTTCTAAACAAAACACATCTAAAATCGGAGGCAAAGGTATCCAAAAAGATTGTCAATGTAAGAAACCTCGGAGTCCCGGATATATTTCATACTGTAAATCATTAAGAACAAACTTTCCGAAAACACCTTCACATACACCACCCACCTCATCCCCTCGCATCTCACTCACTCACTCACAACAGTGACATCTACTAAAAATTGTGATATATTTAAAACCCATTAAGTAGTACCGAGTACATCGCGTGTAAAACATCATCCCTTAACATTATGTAATGATTTACGCACACTACATTATTGGAACACAACATTAATGAGAACGTGCATAGTAAAAGGGGAAATGAGACACTTTTCCCTAATCATTAATCGGAAGAGGTTGGTATAGCAGATGGTTAAATAATCTATTGTCCTTGCGATTCATTCATTTATCATTCATTAAACATTGAGTTCAAATTGTCACTAGTTAATGAGCGAGCGCAGATAGCAGCTATGTTCTCTATTGATCTACTCAGCTCGGTTAAATATACATACTGATGGCATGTTACAAACATGCCGCTGCAGAAAAACAAAGATGTTTTGATTTAAGTAAATACCGTATCAGTGGTTAATTAGTCGTTGTATTAAACAGATACAGGAGAGCCCAATCCTTGGGGTCTTGTTATTATATTTGGTAACCCAAGAAATCTCAGAGTTTATGTTCTACGCTCTGGCATTTCCAATTCGTCTCGGTTAAACGATTGTGCACACAACCTCATCCCCCGAAATCAATCATATATTAGACACATCATCCAGTTTTAACACACCGATGGAAGATACTCCCTGGAGATGAGCTAGTGAAAGTGAAATTGTAATCATGGTGGGCATAGCGCTTTTATTTGAAGTGATACGTAGACAACATTATAAAAAAGACGCATAATAGCAAGGCTTGAAAGAAAAACCTGGTTTTGTGTAACCCTAATTGAGATTCAATTCGCAATGTGAGACGTGAACCCTGGTTAAGAAAGGAATGAATTGCTGGTTTTGTTGACTTTTGCCGGCTGTCTTAATGAGACCTGCCGTCCCTGGGAGATATAATGAACTTTTGATCGGATCATTTCTGTCATTCATATATCGCTATTGGAAGATACTTCTAATAAAGATAGTAGAAACCTCATTTGACAGGTTGAAAATTAGGGACATACCTTCCTAATTTGACAAATTGATGAGCCTATTGATCTCATTTGAGACATCTCTAACCTACATCTATCTGGTTGTTGCCTTGTTTATTCGATAAAATCAGAACTTAAGTTGCCTTAATTGACTAGAGCGCTCATGGCCTTGATATATGTAGAGCAGATGAACTGGAACAATAATCCTGTTCTTCAAATGTCATGTAGTGATTTTAGATAATATTCCATCGGGCTAAGCTTAGGCAAGTAAAAGCAAGAGTATGATGAATCGGTGTTACTTTAACAAAAAGAAATTGCTGAGTTAATAGCCCTGCATTGTAACTGAATTGAAAATTTATAATTGTGCATTTTAGATCAATCATAGTTAAACAGAGGTAGTTTTTTAACTAAGGTTGACAAATTGGTTAAATAACACATATTGAAAATTAGTTAAATAAATTATTCCAATTAAAGAAAGGCTGCCAAAACAATGACACGCTTGCGTAATTCTACAAATTTGATTTGTCCAATCGCACAGATTATGTTATTAATACATTTGACGCTAATAAAAATGCAAATGAAAATTATAAATCTTCAGTAACTATTACAAACCCATCAGGCTGATGAAGCCTCGGTCTGTGATTCCGATGACTCATATTGCTAAAGATTATCTGATGGGGGAAATTTCAAGAGAAACAAGAACAACTGATGGTAAAACAATCTGCCGTAAATCTTAATGCAATTTGTTCATTATTACTTAGTATACAGCCCTTCACCCTAGTTCAGGTCAGGTAAATTTATAAACTTGTTAATACATTAAAAATAGGTTAGTGTGATAACATAAATCATAATTTACATGAGAGCAGATTACGGTCAATTGATGGTGGTCTTTGGTGGAGCATGTAGTATACGACACTAATCGCCCCATGGCTGAGATAAAATAAGATGGTAGTGACGCGATTCGCGTGTCGACCATAAATTAGAAGAGTGGTTGGCAATGATGGCAAATTAGTATACCTAGTATAGTACCAATCATGCTACTTAAGTTGTAGTAATTTCTTATGTGTGGCTAAAACGGATGAAAGGGTTCCGTTTATCGGGTTTAGTTACTAATAGTCTGGTAAGATTTTAGTTGCAATTTTGTTAATGATATACTGAGTACATACAGATATCCTGAAGATGAATTATACACATAAGCACGGTAAGCAATGGAAAGAAGTCTTTTCTTTTAACTAAAATGTTTTTCGCTTCCTAAAAAACGTTTCTATATTTAAAAGTGGTTTATCTTCAAGACCTTTGTATGTACTATATCAGTATATCATTTACACATTTGAAACTGGAATATTCTCTTGTTATAATTTGTCGAAAAGACAACTTCGTCAAAATTGAATTTTAAAATACTGGTGACATACTAATGTAGTATCTTGTTTTGATACATCTTGGGACGTAAACTGCTTCTTTGGCTCAGCAAATGTTAAGGAAAAAGGTTGTAGTCTATGTCACCTCAGTTTAGAACCCGGTTTATAAATAGTTCGTGGTAGTAGCATCACATTGCAGGAGAAAACATTTGGAATGATCATGACATGTGATGAATTACACAGACTACACCAAAGAGACAACCACCAATGCAACGGTCAATCTTAAAAGAACGGTCTGTATGGAAAAACAATCAAGGCTTAGCTGTGTGATAAGATGACACCTTGGTGTGAGGCCTCACTGAGATATCGCTGGTTTTAATTTGCCGATATGCTATTTCTAATTTCAACACAAGTCAGTATATTGATTGAACTTGAAGACACAGGCCTCAGATTAATGAAAGTGAAGACACTTCCTCACATACCGCGAGTTGAGAAATCTTTAAATTGAGGTTGCGGCCTGACATACGTCAAGAAAATTAGTCAAGGTGGAGAGTCTGTGCCATATCCTATATTAATCCCACAGTGTTAACCGGGATATTTTACTACAAAGCAGCGGTGAGAGGGGATCTAGGGGTTGAATGTGGTTATCCAAAAAAAGACTGCTTTTACATGACATTTTAGATATCGAGGGTTGGGATGGCTCTTTAAATACATTTCCCCTTTTGATACAACAGTGCTCCCAACATTTCATTTTCAAATTTTCAATATAAATTCTTTAGGTAAAGATATTGGCAATGTGATGAAACATCGATGTGATATATGAATGCTAATAATTATTAAGGTTATGGTTATACATGTGATGCATTAGACATGCATAATTTCAAAACGACAATCACCAAAGCAGCGGTCACCTTAGCAAAATAAGGATATGTATGGTAAATAATCTCTAGTCTTTAGCTATGTGATAACATGACACCTTGGTGTGAGGCCTCACAGATATCTCTGTTTTTAATTTGCCGATATGCTATTTCTAATTTCTACACAAGGCAGTATATTGATCGAACTTGAAAACACTGGCCTCAGATTAATGAAAGTGAAGACACTTCCTCACATACCACAGTTGAGAAATCTGTAAATTGGGGTTGCGGCCTGACATACGTCAAGAAAATCAGTCAACATGGAGAGTTTGTGCTATATCCCATAATCCAACAGTGCCCATTGTGGTATTTCGCTGCTAAGCGGGTACGGTAGAGACCGATTTTGCATGACCGGTATTTTCGATGTCAGGGGGAAGGGGGGTAGAGCTTTAAGACAATCTCAATTTGATACTCAAACGGTCTACCATTTCATTTGAGCCCTAATCCGCTGTGTGCATACAGCTTATTCCTTGCAAATGACAAAATACGGTTTACACAAAGCTGTTCCAAATAGATTATTGAGGTAAAACACTATAAACAAAATTGATGTCGAAAATGCTCCTACAATGTATGAGGACGACTTATCAAAGCAGACATATTAAGATAACGAGGTTTATTAGGGTCTAACATGTTAAAACAATTTAACAACATATTCTTGACACCTTTTGCAAGGAAATTTAAAAGTACATTCAAAACACCGACAGTAGAAATAAAAGTAAACCAGCAACGTATCCTAAAAACGTATCCAGCGGGGAAAACTTGAGAAGTTCCTAAATTAAGGATACACTTATTCACATCAGTAAGTCAGACAGGCAAGCGAAGTTCGTGATACCATAATGATTTGGAGAATACACTTTCGTGACAACATCCAGATTCTTAACGACTTATTCTTTATGCACAAACAACAATACACAAAACAAAACAACGCTTCTCATTGAACAAGTTGAAGTTCCCAGGAGCATAGCCAAAAGACAAACGCGGGGTTCCATGTTTTTGAAAGATGAACTTCAAAGATGACCTTCCAAATAGATGACCGATGATACATGTAGCAACTTTCACTCTCCCTTAAGGCTACAAAACTGATCTTGATGTATCACTAACAATTGGTATATCAATAAACTCGGTTCCCAAGATGTTAGTAATATCATTTTCCCGTCTGTTTTGAACCTGAACTTGGCGGGGATGAAACTTCCGTGGCCTAGGTAAAGTTTCAGTTCATCCCATTAGACTGGAACCGATGTGGCAGTGACAAATTAGCCCTCCTTCTTACTTAATATATAATTTTGTTATTTTCCTAGACCTAGAAGGTCAACTTGAAGTTTACTGAAGAAAATTACCCATCTGTTCAAGTGCAAATGACAGCAGCAAACATTTCCGAGTCTCGTGGTAACCAAGCGACGTAAAAGTTCATGATAAATAAAAAAGGAATATCACATTCTTTGTAGCTTGTGTTTTAATCGGTTGCCGAGAGACACGCGATGATAATGCAGTATAGGTGAAAACGCTTGTTGTAACTAATTAACTAAATACGGTGCATGTTAATCAATTAAGCAATTTATTTAGTTATAATTAAACTGATTAGGAAAGATATTAGCCTTTAGCATAGCTTTAAATCTTGCAACTTTCTTGGAAGTTTGTGAGTTTGCAAACATTTTGCTTTTGTATCAAATTTAATCTAGAAAGATAGCATTTCAGCTGCTCTAAGTGCCAGCACCATGTACCTGTACCCCAAACCTTTGTCTTGATAAATCACACTGAATTGTTTACAATTCTCACTAAAACGAAAATGGTTTGTTTTTTTGGATTTAAAGAAAAGGCTTATTTATTAGCGATACGTTACCTTGGTTACCATGGCTTTAGAGTTTATTACCCTTGTCAATTGTCTAAAAGGGAGGATCTTTCATTAAAAAGAGTATTTATCATCACGTATCTAGCTTTTAATTTAAGGAATTGGTATTAACTTTGTAATCATGCGTGAGTGTTTTTGTATGTGTGAAACTCAGGTAGACAATGAGATATACAACTACAGAAACCTTGTACTTTTTAAGCATTTGTTTCAAAGGCTATGAACATATTTACAAATGAAATAGCATAAATTATTGTGTTTCGTGTTCATTTGCTCACTTTAATTAATTTATTTCCAAAAATAGTCATGATAATCAATAAATATTTCATACTATATGTACATGTACAATTCGATAGTGAAACACATTTTACCTGCAATCGCTTGAATATGAAGCTATTAGGATTCAGGTTCAAGCTATTTTAAATGAATCAATAGCTAAACTTGTAACAGTTGATATCAAATTCAATAGCACTTACAATTGATAAAAGATGCCATGTATTCACAGAGGGTCGAGAGTATAAATTTGTGATGTGTGAAACTTTTTGGTTATGCAGAAATTGCCCGCGGTAAACCACATCACGATGGTCAGGTAAGCATATAGGCCTATTAGGCATATACAAAGAATTTATCACAAAACCCGTGATCAAACAATGCGATTAATTAATTAATTAATTGACCAAGTTTGGTGTAATCTTTAGATTTATCAACAAAGTGGTTTGTGTTTTTGTGATAACGGTTTTATGACAGTTTGTATTATTATGAATCACTCTGACATGTCTGAAGAGGCTTCGCTGTTCTGTTAGCACAGTTGCCCGCACTGACATGATGCCTTGCGTTCTGATACATTTTCCCTATAAAAAAGTAGGCCTATATTACCTTTTCACTCTACCACGCACGTCATATCTCATCTTGTTGATTTCAATTATCCTTTGCCAGTGGAGAAAAGTTAACCTTTTCAACACCATTTCCTTTCAGAACACACGTATAATTTGCAATATCTGAATGTATATGTTTAACTTTTCATTAATTGCTATATGTAGCATGTCTAGAGGTTACCATTGTATAGTAGAAAAGCAATTGTAATTTGTAATTTAACGAGGGATGTGAAGTTAATTTTAGCAATGGTGGTATATACGGTCACTGAGTAAAGGCATGGATTGAACTGTTATCTACTTAAATAACTGCGGTTGGCTTAATTAAAACTGAATTGTATAAGCAAATAGCCTGTTTTGTTCACAAACTGAGACCGTAATATATTTTATTTGAATCTGAGGTACACACTCTCCTTTTTAGTCTTCAGTATTTGCCTACATTTTGTCTTCTTTAATATTTTAAGAACGAATAAATTTTGAAAAGTGTGTATTACTCTAATAAATATACAATACCACAGTAGCACCATATAAAAGTGTAAACGATACATGTAAACGTTTACAATAGGCTTAGTATCTAATATAAGCAACATTCGTGTAATGCTTTAAATGAACATAGTTTTACATGACTTGATTTGCCAGTGTGGGCCTGTAGATTGAAAATAAAATAGTTTTTTAAACAATTGAATGCTTGGGAAAAATAATAAATCTAATTAAGTAAATCGGGAATACACAGAAACAGGAAAGTCAAATCGTGATCGGATCCATTTATGCTTCAACTTCTTTGAATACATGACGAATGAATCAAAAATTCAAAGTGCTGCATTACTTCGAAATTGAATCTGGCAACCCATCGTGAACTGTTGGCAATACTGATTGGCCACTCATGGATTGCCTAATTGTCAAAATTTTAACACATCTATAGTAACAGCATCAGCTAAACCCATAAGTTAAATTCAGTCTTGATTGAAGCACTTAACTTCTCAACCCTACTGCGGGCTCATTTTTCAATGCATGTCATAACATTGGGAAAATATCGGCTCATCTGGCTTTACCTACATCAAAGCTATTTTGATAACCCCTGTCAGACATTGCGAGGCTAGTCCGATAAAAAGGACATTTACTTTTCTTTTCGAAACCATCTTCGTCACTATTTGGGATCACTATAACAAAATATAAAAGAAGACATTCGAAATGTTAATGATGGAAAGCTTATAAAGATTTGGTTTGCAGTGATATGGGCTTTCGTGACCCTGATTTTCCGTGGTTCTTCTCGACTGTGATGTGTTGTACAATGTATTCCATATTGTACATATTGTTGAGGATAAAAGAGGTCCTATTAATAGGACTGGTGAGGATGGAAGATTGCTAGCCGCTGCTGATGTCAGTAAATTTGTTTAAAGTGTGTGTGTTTTTGTAACCAAAAATGATAAATTGACTATGGTATGGGGTAATCACAGATTATTGGACACAAGACAAAACGCACCTGAAATATCTTTGAAAGGTTTGTCTGGATTACTTAAAGACCTACAATCCCTAAAGCGTGCCCGAAAGTGTTAAAAGGGTGATGTTTTGTTTTAGTCGTATTAATAACGGAGCTTTAGGGTTCCCAGTAAGAGACAACCCTTCAATACATAGAGACCCAAGTGAGTTTTCACAACTTACAAAATATCAAATAAAGTAGCGATTTGTCGAAAAACAATGCCCATGGTGAATGCTTCATGCGACGATTTAAAATTAGCCAGCTTTAAGCACGTTCGCATGTTGGCTAAAATATTTTATCTCATCGAAGTATCTTTTTTAGTCGTTAAGGCACGTGCGTTTAAGGAGGTTTAAAGGTCGAGGGAATGTCACTGCATGCTACCGGTTTTCCATGAATGACTCGTCAGCTATACCACCAATATTCTACCAATAATATTGATTTTCATTATAGATGATAAAGACCTTCAAGTTTAATTAATTTGTCATCCTACTTTATGAAAAGATAATTAGTTGGATGTTGCAAATTGTACGTGCCCTTGTTTTAGATTAATTTCTAAGTACGCGTTATCTGAATATTAATTAGTTTTAGCTTGCTCTGGAATGTGACATATAAAGGTCGATTGAAAACAATTGTGTGAAAAATCACCTTATTCGTCTCACGTATTTTATTGCTTCCGTTAACACATAATTTGCCGTTAAGAAAAACAATTGTATCATACAAATATGAGGCAATTTTTATTACCAGCTATTTTTATCCAATTTCCTAACTGTTGAATAACAATTTCTTGCGCGTTGTGATTTAATTTGTTTCAATTTCTCCTCTTTAATGTATAATAATAATAAAATGTTGCTTCATTGCGCTTGAGATTTTCATCTATTCTGCATTTTAAGCGTTTCTCTTTTTAATAGCTTAATTGACCTATTTTCCAAACCAGGCGGGTTTCTGATGAAACAAGACTGTTAAAGAAAGTGAAACAAGTCGTATACGATATTAATAACGCTGTATATTTTATGACATAATTCTGCGCCTATATCATTTAAGAGGATGTTAATCGGTATATTAATCAGCTCTAAACCAAACTAAACCAGTTTCCTTTTAATTGTGACACATAATATCAAAAATTCACACCGTATACCTACCATGCTAATTTTCAATATAAATTTACACTTCGAATTGCTATCGCTATCGCAAACAAATCCAGCGTATTGCTTTCTTTGACACGTAATTATAGCAGTATGTTTGAATAGACTAAATTCATATCTGGAATCGTGTCACATTAAATATTGAGGCATTGAATAAACAAACTTGAAGTTCTTCCGATGGCAATTCAGGCTATGGACATTGACCTTAAATATCTAGGTCTTTTCTTATAAGTTAATTTATTTCAACGCATGCGTTCAGTACTGATATTGTTATTTTTGTTTTGTATACAATTTAAGGGTTAGTAGATACCCATGGCATTATCTTTAAAGTATATAATACTGATGCTTTGTCGCTATAATCTCTTTTAACCCTTTATTTCGGAGATGATTGTATTAAATATATAAACTATTTGATGCAATATTTCGCGATTGAAGATGAAGAAATGATCTTCCGTCGCTGACTTTAAAATATTCAAATATGTGTATATCCATGGCAAAAGGATGCTCTTGTCTGCACCTACACATGACTTATTATGTCAGGGTAACACCAATTTATTCAATCAATGTAATATGCACTCTTATGTTGAAGGGGATTATAACCTTACTATAATGCCTGTATGATTCTGAAAGATGGCAAAGAATCCTTTGTTTGCTTGACCTCCATAAATTTGGGCACAGTTTCATTAGAGACGGTGTTTTGTCTTTTGCATCAACCTATCAATACGTAATCAAAACAGGACATAAAGTATTTTAGGGATGTAAAGAAACACAAGCAGTTCCGAAAAGTGCCCCCTTTGACAAGGACATACACATATACCATTAGCCCGCATATTTGTTTATTCCACTAGTCTATTGAACTGTATAAACTCATGAACTATGTCAAATGAACGTCACAAAATTAACTTTCTCATGATAAAACAACGTTGAACGAGACGCAAAGACGATGTTTATTTAGTACAATACAAAACTTTAAAACAGAAAGCAAACACACCACAAGCACAGACGTGGTTTATTTAATGTTATATGTACAAAGTTAAGTGTAACATCTTTTTGGAACGAAATTCGTTTTCGCCCTAGAATGAAAGACACTCAACTTCTTACCCCTCCATATATATAGGACGATGGTCACAATATCCAGAAAGGTAGATGGGTAACAAATTCATCACACTATTTGAGTTCATCTGTTTCACCTGTTAGGCTGTCAGTGCACTTGTTAATGATGGTTTAATATTTTTGTTAACGGGTAGCGCTGGTAATGTTCATCATGATCGTGGTATCTCTTTCCACCTATCATGAAAACTTGTGATCCCATATTTGAAAAATAAGCCTTTATGTCAAGAAATCAATCTGTCTCGAGAAAAAGTACCCACCGGTCTCCAGTTAAACTCGGGCCCCAAAAGATGCCAATAGATCCCTCATGATTTGTATAATATTAAACTTGTCAATTTGTTTGTTAAAACCTGAAAACTAGCTGAAGGGAGCAGCCACTTTGAAGATTATGGCACAAACATGAAGCGTACTCAGGGATTTATTGGATGATAATGTGCCATATAATTTTTTACAACATTACATAACTTGAAACGGTTCTTGCACCTGCTCATGATTAAGTCGGTTTAAATACAGAAAGAAGTATATGCGTAACTTTTAACTCGGTCCTCTAAACTTACAGTATATTTCTCCCTAAAAAAACAAATGTGCACTTTCCGAGCTTCAACGTCTTGATTTCATAAAGATCACAAACCTTTTGGTTCATAATTTATCATGCATTGAAGATTAAGCCCTTTTATGGGCTACATCTTCAATACATGATACATTTTGATCTTTTAAAATCTTTTAAATTGCCAGGTTTCAGTAAGAAAGATGTAATTATTTATGAAAACGTGAAATGTTTTTGTCGCTGTTAAGTAGTTTAGGGTCATGAGATGAGCCTAATGCTGTTTATGTAATAAGTAGCATGGATGAGTTAATATTGACAGGAAATGATTTATTTCGAAAAGGGTCTTACCCACACAGCTGCTTTCAGTGATATTTAATGACATACTGTTTACATCTGAAAAGTTCTAATCACATTGGACGACTTGAATAGTTATCATTTCACTTTTCATCTAAGTTTACACAAAATTCGGTGCTCTAATTTGTATCTGATGTAATGAAAGACGCTGGAGTTTAACCCTGTTGGAGCAAATCTCAATATTATAACTTTTTATTGCTTTTTTGGTTATATTTCTCTTTTAATAGCACGGGGATTGAGTTGCAATTCCTGTCTTCAACAATAACAACATCATTGTTTTTACTATTTTGTAGTTATCTTACAGTTATTCTAGAGCATTGGAACCCTATCAAATACATTTATATGAATATGAACAAAGCCGCTATTGGAACTATGCCGTTTTTGTATAAATCTCGTCTTTGACATTTATTTCTGGGACGCACTAATCCAACACCTGGTAACTAGGTCAAACATTGTATATATATATATATTTATATATATAATAAACTTGGATCGTTTCGTCGATGCCCCAGACAAGTATAATACAGGATGATTGTCGACAAAATTCAAGCTTTTGTTTTTGAAACTAGAGCACCCGCAGCATTTTAGCTCCTTTCCCTTCATTATTGTTCATTTAAACATGCATGTTTGTTTGTTAATTTTGATTTTATTTTTACAATTTAGTTCATACAGCCTTTCAGAGTTAATTTACCTTTAGTTAACCCCCTAATGATTTAAGCTTTGCTATTGCCTCTTTATACCAGTAGTATGAACGTTTTTGCCCTGTTTACAGTGCAGTGGCGCAATACCCGTGCTTGTGCCTTAATGCAGAGGTGCATGCCACTTCTGATTATGGGTATTACGAATTCTAACGCATAGCATGTCTACAGGACAATACAGATTGATGTATCAGTTTACCCTGTACTGACATGTAGTTCAATTTGAGTATTTTGATCTTCTAAACTCTTTAAGATTAATAGGGTAGTTTACAGTGCACTTAGTAAGGACAACTCTTAGTAAAATTGTGTACATTTAGTGATGTTTTATAATTCAATTAGAGGATTACTAATTTGTACCCAAAATCATTTCATTTATTTAGAATCACCAAATTGAATACTTATCATTTAATACTGAACAACTTTCAAATCCTATAGTTACTTATAAATGCTATTTATTTACTGCTAGATAATTTGATTGAAACATACAAGTTTTGTTTATTTATTTAGTTCCTATATTTGTTTTATTAACTTGTTATATATCCGTATAAATGTTATTTATTTGTTGCTAGATAATTTGGTTGAAACACTTTTTTTTGTTTATTTATTTCCTTCATATATTTGTTTAGCTACTTTACTTGTATATGTATTTTATTTATTTAAATTGCCCGTAGCACCTTTATTCCTTTATTACACCTTTATGGCAAATGACCTATGGGTGACCTTTGACCCTATATTTTTTGACCCTATATTTTTTTTTTATAGTGTAGACAAAGTGAGTGTAAAAAATATGTCTTT